>JZKD02S1240721.1:0-12330 GCA_000966675.3 Picea glauca
GAGAAATTCTTTGATCTACATGATGTGCCACATACATAAAAGGTATGAATTGCTTCTTTATATTTAGAACCCAATCAATTTGTGTGGTATCGATGGCTTTGTTCTCGCAAATCACTCGTCCTTTTGACAATTTTCACCGAATAAATGATAGCACACTATGAGGATACAAGGAGCAATACCTTCTTTAGCCAATTGATAAATCTCAAGCAAAAGGGTTCAATTGTAGAGCACATTGATAACTTCCAAAGATTGAATATAAAGGTAACGAATATTCCATATGAGCACCTGATTGATGTATTCATAGGAACTTTAAAGGATAGCATTTAACATGAGGTTCTCCTTTGGGAACCTAAGTCATCGGAGAATGCATTCAGGGTGGTGAGAAATGTTGAAAGTAAAAATATGGCTATGGATACTAGAAGGAACCCTCCTAACATATACGAGAGAATAATGTTCCTTCTTCTAAAACACCTCAACCTACAAGGTTGACACCTCAACAATTGGAGGAAAGAAAAGAAAAAGGTTTATGCTTTAATTGTGACAACAAGTACAGTAAGGGACATAAGTGTGGTGAGAAGAAATTATTCTACATAGATTGTGAAGACGAAGAAGAACAAGAACCATATCAAGATGAAAACGTAGAAAAGATTTCTTATGAAGAGTTGACTCCCATGATATCATGTAATGAATTGGCTAGAATTAGCACTCCTCAAACCCTCAAGATGGAAGGATATATCAAAAATAAAAATGTAATATTCCTAATTGATTTTGGTGGTACTCATAATTTCATTCACTATAAATTATCCAAAGCTATCAATTGCTTTATATATCTAGCGTGATAGTTTCAATTAATTATTGCAGATGGAGGAACTATCAATTGCTCAAGAAAATGCAATAAGATCAATCTTACTATGGGGGAATATGTAATGAATAGTCAAATGATTTTTATACCCAAGGGTGGTGTTGATGTCGTACTAGGAGTCCAATGGTTAAAATCATTGGGAACAATGGCTTTTAATTTTCAAGAACTTTTCATGAAATTTTCATTGGAAGAAAAATAAATTGAGTTAAGGGTATCATAGGGAAACCCAGTAAGGTGATAAGCTCTAATGGAATGACAAAATTATTGAAAAAGGGGCATTAGGGTGTAATTGTACAAATATTCTCACTAGATGTTCAAACATCTAAGTCATCTATTCCCCTAGATCTCCAAGGGATCATTGATAAGCATTCTAAAGTATTTGAAGATATTCCCAAAGGTCTTCCACCCACTCGAAATCATGATAATGCTATTCACCTAATTCCTAGGAGTGTTCCTCCTAACATCAAGCCTTACAGGTACCCTTATGCCTAGAAGAGTGAAATTGAGTGTATGGTTGAAGAAATGTTAGAGGTTGGAATTATTAGACCTAACCAAAGTTCTTAATCTGCATCGGTGGTAATGGTACTCAAGAAAGAGGGCTCATGGCATATGTGTCTAGATTATAGAGAGCTCAACAAGATCACTATTAAAGATAAGTTTCCCATTACCATCATTGATGAATGGTTATATGAACTACATGGGGAAATCTATTTCACAAAGTTGGATCTTCGTTCAGGGTATCATCAAATTATAATGAAGGAAGCAGATATGCCAAAAACAGCATTTCAAGCTCATGTAGGCCATTATGAATTTTTGGTCATGCCTTTTGGCCTTACGAATGTGCCTTCCACATTCCAAGGGTTGATGAATTCCATTTTAAAGCCCTTCCTTCAAAAATTTGTGTTATTATTTTTTGATGATGTACTAATCTATAGCAAGTCTTGGGAGGATCATGTGCAACATGTTGACAAGGTTCTATAACTACTAAAGGAGCAACAAATATATGCCAAACCATCCAAATGNTTGGAGGAAAGAAAAGAAAAAGGTTTATGCTTTAATTGTGACAACAAGTATAGTAAGGGACATAAGTGTGGTGATAAGAAATTATTCTACATAGATTGTGAAGATGAAGAAGAACAAGAACCATATCAAGATGAAAATGTAGAAAATATTTCTTATGAAGAGTTGACTCCCATGATATCATGTAATGAATTGGCTAGAATTAGCACTCCTCAAACCCTCAAGATCGAAGGATATATCAAAAATAAAAATGTAATAGTCCTAATTGATTTTGGTGGTACTCATAATTTCATTCACTATAAATTATCCAAAGCTATCAATTGCTTTATATATCCAGCACGAGAGTTTCAATTAATTATTGCAGATGGAGGAACTATCAATTGCTTAAGAAAATGCAATAAGATCAATCTTACTATGGGGGAATATGTAATGAATAGTCAAATTATTGTTATACCCAAGGGTGGTTTTGATGTCGTACTAGGAGTCCAATGGTTAAAATCATTGGGAACAATGGCTTTTAATTTTCAAGAACTTTTCATGAAATTTTCATTGGAAGAAAAATAAATTGAGTTAAGGGTATCATAGGGAAACCCAGTAAGGTGATAAGCTCTAATGGAATGACAAAATTATTGAAAAAGGGGCATTAGGGTGTAATTGTACAAATATTCTCACTAGATGTTCAAACATCTAAGTCATCTATTCCCCTAGATCTCCAAGGGATCATTGATAAGCATTCTAAAGTATTTGAAGATATTCCCAAAGGTCTTCCACCCACTCGAAATCATGATAATGCTATTCACCTAATTCCTAGGAGTGTTCCTCCTAACATCAAGCCTTACAGGTACCCTTATGCCTAGAAGAGTGAAATTGAGTGTATGGTTGAAGAAATGTTAGAGGTTGGAATTATTAGACCTAACCAAAGTTCTTAATCTGCATCGGTGGTAATGGTACTCAAGAAAGAGGGCTCATGGCATATGTGTCTAGATTATAGAGAGCTCAACAAGATCACTATTAAAGATAAGTTTCCCATTACCATCATTGATGAATGGTTATATGAACTACATGGGGAAATCTATTTCACAAAGTTGGATCTTCGTTCAGGGTATCATCAAATTATAATGAAGGAAGCAGATATGCCAAAAACAGCATTTCAAGCTCATGTAGGCCATTATGAATTTTTGGTCATGCCTTTTGGCCTTACGAATGTGCCTTCCACATTCCAAGGGTTGATGAATTCCATTTTAAAGCCCTTCCTTCAAAAATTTGTGTTATTATTTTTTGATGATGTACTAATCTATAGCAAGTCTTGGGAGGATCATGTGCAACATGTTGACAAGGTTCTATAACTACTAAAGGAGCAACAAATATATGCCAAACCATCCAAATGTTTCTATGGGGTGAAGGAGGTAGATTATTTGGGTCATATTGTATCTCATGAAGGTGTCAAGGTAGACCCTAACAATATCAAGGCCATGATGGGCTGGCCGATTCCCAAAACATTAAAGAATCTTAGAGGATTTTTGGGTTTGACGGGTTACTACCGCAATTTTGTTCAGAACTATGGAAGAATAGCAGCACCTTTAACGACATTAACTAAAAAGGATGCATTTTCATGGACTCTAGAGGCAACTCAATATTTTTAACAACTTAAAGAGGTAATGTGCAAAGCTCTTGTATTGACCACACCAAACTTCACGAAAACCTTTATTGTGGAATGTGATGCCTCGGGAAATGGCATTGGTGTTGTTCTAATGCAAGAAGGAAGGCCCCTTGCTTTTGAAATTCAACCACTCAAGGGAAATGACTTACACAAACCCATTTATGGGAATGAAATGATGGAAATACTACATGCATTGAAGAAATGGCGCACTTACCTAATAGGTAGGCACTTCAAGGTCAAAACAGATCATGATAGTCTTAAATACTTCTTGGAACAATGACTATCTTCATAAGAACAACAAAAATGGGTGACCAAGATGTTGGGTTATGATTTTGAAATCATCTATAGAAAAGGGAAGAAAAATGTTGTGGTAGATGCACTCTTGTTACACATTATTTTGGTCACCCTAATGATGATTTCACAAACATGTGTTCAATCTCCCAACATGACTTTTTGCCTGAGAAAAGCAACTTATTTCCTCCTCTACAAGACTGATTTTTAGAAAGGGTCTGTAGGCTACATATATTACACAGTGCGGAAATCTATAATTTCCACAGGTTGCTCTATAGTTGGCCCACGGGATTTCCGCAGGCTTCTATATAGGTAGGGTGCGGTGGCATTCCAAAGCTAAAAGAGGAAAGAGGTTTTACGAAGTTTCTAGAAGGGGAATCTTCTAGAATGTGAGGTGGTGTATGTATGGTTGTGATCCTACTGGTTTCTCTGATTTGGTGGGATCATCCTCATCCCTTTAACCACTTCACCTACTCCTATATAATCATGGGATTCTCATGGAAAAGGTGAAGCAATATTAAGCAGAGAATTGATGAAATAATAGACTGAAGACTGTGTGAAGAATGTTGTTCTTAGTGATCCTTGAGGCCTCCATTTGTCTATTAAGCTTTTGTGGATTATCTTCATGCGGATTTCAGAGCAATTGTATGTGTTTTTTGGAACGAAGGACCACTATAAGGGAACTTGCAACATCAAGGCAATTCGGTTGTATCTTCTACTTTTCATTAATATAATATGGTGGCACGTCTCTTTCCCATAAAATGATTAGTATTTTATTACATGATTCCTTGATCACATGTTTAGGTTGTCATTGAATTCTACTATTATTGTTTTCACGTTGGTTGTTTTGTGTTATCACAGATTTGATTCCATAAGATCACTAGAGTGAAGCAGGGACAACAAAGATATAAGGAAGCAATTCATAAGGTATGTTATCTATTCCTCCTTTGGTAGTAAAATCAATGATCACAACTTAGGGAAAGTGTCTTGTTCTATCTCATTTTGTTCTAGATCCAGGTGGATCTAGGGGGATTAATTCATGTCCGCTTCTATCGATTTACCCAATAACAACTCTCAAGAAAGGATGAAGATGTTGAGGCCTTTCTCTATGTTATCTCGATCATCCAACCCGATTAGATAATCGAAGCAAGGGATGAATGGAAGAATGACAAAAACGCGTGGACTCTCATTCAAAGGTTGCAACAAGATTACAATGCATCAAATACATTTACATGGAAAAATGATTCATTGTGGTACAAAGATCATTTATATTTATGTAATAAATCCCAACTCAAACAAAAGGTACTATTGTAATTTCACACCTCTTCGATAGGAGGGCACTCGGGATTTTTGAAAACCTACCATAGGGTCAAAAAGGAATTTATTTGGGATGGCCATAAAATTGATGTTCAAAGGTTTGTGGAAGAATGTTTGGTTTTCCAACAAAATAAGGTGGAAACAATTAAGACCCCGGGTCTTTTACAACCATTAGCCATCCCAAGTCAGTGTTGGGAGTAGGTTTCCATGGATTTCATCACAGGGTTACTAAAGTTTGAAGGAAAGAGTGCCATCATGGTATGCACACTTTTGTGCACTCTCTCATCCTTTAAAATCCAATACAGTTGCCACTGCATTCATGGAGACAATTCAAAATCTACATGGAAGCCCAAAGATTATTCTAAGTGACAGAGATCCCACCTTCACTAGACAGTTTTGGACAGAATTATTTTCTTGTTTGGGTACTCAATTGGATCATAATTCATCTTATCATCCTCAATCTGATGGACAAACTGAGATAGTGAACAAATTTATGGAAGGATACCTTCATTGGTTTGTCTCTGATAAACAAATACAATGGTTCAAATGGTTACCCTTGGAAGAATGGTGGTATAACACTTATTTTCATACTGTAACAAAAAATGACACCATTTATGGCACTCTATGGATACCACCCACCTTCCATCGCTTCTTCTCTAAAATAAAAATCTAAGTTTCAAGCAGTGGAAGATCACATTGAACATCAACAACAAGTTCTCCAACTCTTAAAGGACAACCTAACCATGGCACAGAATCGCACGAAACAACAAGCAGATCAGCATCATAGTGAAAGAAGTTTTGAAGTAGGGTATTGGATACTTTTAAGACTACAACCATACAAATAGATGTCCCTCAAGCAAGATAAGAAGGATAATAAATTATCACCAAAGTACTATGGCCCTTATAAGGTGTTGCAAAATATTCGTACTATGGAATACAAATTGGAGTTGCCTGCATATTTGCGAGTACACCCAGTTTTCCATGTTTCATGCTTAAAGAAGTTTATAGGTGACATGATCCCAGTTCAAACAATATTGTCAGAACTTGATGAGGAAGGAAAAATCATATTGGATCCCAAAGCTATCACCGACACAAGAATTCGCCAGTTGAGGAATAGATCCATTTCAGAGTATCTCATTAAGTGGAGGAAACTACATGTTGAAGATTCCACTTGGGAAGATGAGTCTTTTATACAGAAGCATCCATAATTACTCAAGTGTTGCGGACAACACTTGTTTGAAGGGGAGGGGCATGTTAATCCCTAAATAGTGGCACGTTACCCCTTAATTGGGGGATATTACATTAGTAATGTTATTTTATTTATGTCATCTTGGGTCCATTAGTTGTAATTGTACCTCCTAGTCTCCTATATATACCAAGGAAACCTTTTCACTTGGAATCATCTTGTATTTGGAAATTTATGTGGTTTATAAAGAGGTTTCCCCCTCAAAGAGGCTTATTATCTGAAATTCTCTCTTTTTAAAGGAGTTGAGTACTTATTCTGAGGTTTTTTTATGCTATTTTGATATTTGGTTCCTAACATAGGGGTAAGAAGAGATTGAAAAACTTGCACCGGGAGAAAGAAGGGCGTTGCCTTTGGAGGCACCATGGAAAACCTAGACCCAAGTGACCTTGCTCTTTCCACATGGAATTTATCCCTTGAGGACCCTGGACGTCATCACGGATACCCTAGACATCATCCAAAATTGTTCTTGTCATCTTGGATGGAATTTATGAGGCATTGGCACATGTGGGCAGGGTTTCAGGACTTTGGAGGCCCAACATTTCACCTTCCCTGCCTAGTGTTCCATACTTGGGGCTCAACGTCACCCTAGAGGGGCGTGACATCACCCTTGGAGTGATTCTTAGATGCAAATTTAATTTTATTTTATCCAGATTTAATTTGTGTAAAAAAATGTCCAGGTCGGCCCAGTAATTATGAACTGAAATTAATTTTAGGTTAAATTTTGTATAAATAAGCAGAAAGTGACATTCATTTTCATAACAACTTGTCCTTGGAGACAAGAGGTTTGAAATTTTTTCCCTATTAGGGTTATTTGCTGAAATTGTGAGGCACCACTCTTGTTTAAGGCTGAATTTTGCAACTTGGATCAATTTTGGAAGTTTTTTGGTGATCTTGCATGGTATTCTCATGATTATTCTTGGTGCAAGTAAGTGAAATCTCCACTTTTTCATCTATTGAATGGTTTATTGTATAGTTTTATTTTCTCATACAATATTATGAAATTGCATGGTGTATTTAAATCTTGAAGTAAGAAACTTGAGTTGTTACTTTCTTACTTTTTATTTGCCAAGCTTTTCATTAATTGATCTAGTAACTAGTGAAACCCTAGAGCCCTGAATTGCTAGCAATCTAAGGGTTTGCACTTATTTATTGTTGCATAAATTTTCACTCCATAAGAAAGATAAGGAGAGAAAGGAGCTAGGGCCTAGAATTTCCTACACCCTAGCATCTTGTCTCTTGAGGTCAAAGCCTAGGAGGACTTAATTTACTACTTATCCTCGTCATTTTCCCTCTTAGACTTTTGTGCATCATCATCATCGATTTGCAGCCTTAGAAGAAGTCTTCCCCCTGGAATCCATTACCCTTGAAGGCACTAGTCCTCCTCTCTTACCTATTGACAAGACTCAACTCAAACTCCTTCACTTCATACTCAAACTCTTTCACTTTATACTCTACTAATTTGCTAACCTAGTCTATAAGTACTAACAACTAATTTGTTGTTGTCATAATCATTGCTACAACTATCATTTTGCAACTTATATTATCCTACTAACCATCTAAGTCATCCCGGAATTTGTATAAGGCAAGGCACTATCAATAAGTGTTAAAGTATATGTTTAATTGCCTTTTTAGAGTGCAAAATCTGAAGGTGTTGCCGTTTTCATAGTTGTTTTTACAACCATTGTTGAAGCCCTTAACAACCCTAAAATCATCCATAAAACCATTGGGAATTTGTACTAAGCAAACCATAATCATTGGATATTGAAATAGTGTCTTATTTCTCTATTATAGTACTTTTCTGAAGTGGTTTTATTGTTGTCATCACCATTAATAAAAGTTGTTTGGACAGCCATTTAAGTCATTCATTGACTTATATTTATCTTGCAAAGTGTGAGTGACAAACCATTATAAAGTTTGAAATATTATTGTATCTCTTCCTTGTCATCATAATTTGCACCTTTCAAGATACATTGTTGCTACTATGATCTCACTTTCATTTTATAGTAACTTGTTCATGCAGCACATAATTTGTTTAAGAAGTCATTGATTATAATTGTTGCTACTAACATTTGATGCTTCATTGGTAAAGGGAAGATACAAACCCATTTTCATTTTCCCTTGTCCCTTTCAAATTCACCAAAGTCACTTCTTCTATTGAGTGACCTAGAGAGAGGAGTGGGTTTTAACTGTATCTTTTTTCCCTTCATCAACCAACTAGGTCCTGGGACATCTCCCTTGGAGTGAGGCTTTCCTCCTACTAAAGAGAAAGAGGTACCCTATTGGGGTGACATTGATAGGGTTACCTTTGTGTTACGTCAATCTAAGCCTACTTACCTTCAGGATTTAGGGAAGTATAGATTGTGTGATAACAATCATCAAAAAGTAGAATGAAGTATTATTTTCCATTTAGTCCTTTTGTTCTCATTGGTCCACATAGATCAGTGTGCACTATTTCCAATGGTTTTGTTGTAGAGTATTCATTTGATCTGAATTTTTTTCTTTTTTTTTTTCCTTGTAGGCAATGCTTTCACATAGTATTGGTCGGTTTTGAAATTTCGNTTTTTTTCTTTTTTTTTTCCTTGTAGGCAATGCTTTCACATAGTATTGGTCGGTTTTGAAATTTCGGGCATTTCTCTTACTGCTTCCTTTCTGCTAATCTTGAACATATTTTCAAAGTTCATGTGTCCCACTCTTTTGTGCCAAAACCAACTTTCATTTTCCCTAACCAAGCAACATTTTTATTTTCCAATATTATTTAGAATGTATATGTTGTTCAGAGTTCTTACTGTTGTAGCCACCAATTTTCTTGATCCTTCCTTCCTTATCTCACACTTCTCTGAGTCAAATATAAGGCTATGTCCTTGATCACACATTTGACTTATACTTAGCATATTGTGTTTCATGTTTTCGACAACTAGAACATTTTATGCCTTGGCATCCTTACTTCCAATCTTGACTATTCCTTTCCCTATAATTTTGGTTGAGTTTTCATTGTCAGACGAAACTAATCCATCTCTTTCTTTATTCAGTGTTATAAATTTGTTCTTGTCACCTGTCATATGCTTTGAACAACCATTGTCAATGTACCAATCACTTATTTTTCTTTGGGATTGTAGTGCAAGGGAACATTCTTCAGTATTAGATTATCATGATTCCTTATCCAAATTCTTGATGGTCCATTTGCATGATTGTTGAAATCTTGCTTTGGTACTTTTGGAGGAACTGTTAATCTGCAATCCTTGGCCATATGTCCAAAATTGTTGCATTTGCAGCATTCCACTTCATTTTCTAGTGACCCAAAATTGTTATAGTTGCTACTATATACTTCATGAGGCTTTCTAATATGATTAATTTTGGAGTGACCTTCATAGTTTTTTTATGTTCTTAACATAAGATTTTCATTTTATAGCTTTGTGCCCAAAATTGTTACAAGAATAATACGAACCAAGAAAGATAGTTTGATACTTGGGAGATCTTATGAATGGTGTTGTTCCTATGTAGTTTTATTCTTTATTTCTTAACATGGGTAGTTATAGATTATGAAACCTGGGTCTTCTAGACTGTATCATCCTTTTGTAATCTTCTTCCCAGACATTCTCATGTAGAGGCTTGTATTCTTCCTCCTTGGTGAATCCTCTGGTGACTTCTGCATAAGTCTTTTTTTATGCTTCCTCTTTTGTAGTCATAGAGATTGAACCCTTCTTTGTATTTGTTTGGTTGTATATTAGTCTAGAACTATCATGATACGGCCTTTGATTGTTGATAATTTCATTTGGTATTCTGGTGTTGTTCTGTTGCATATCTCTTTTCTAAATTTCCTTCCTTAGAGAAACTATTTATGTTTCTAAGCTCTCCTTCTCTTTTTCCTTTTTCTTCCAGCTGGCTTCTGAGTATTTATTCAATCCTCATGGCTTCTTCAACATGGAGTTTTATATTAACAATCATCTATTTATATTCTTCAGAGTTAGGAGTTTGAGAACTGTATTTCACCTTGAGTAATTCTCCCTTGAGTAATTTGTTTTTCTTCCTTTCTTTCTTTAGTTCGCTTAAGGCACTAATAAGTTCTGCTTCAAGATCTACCTCACCTCCTTCTTCATAATTATCTTCATCGATTTTAAAATCCATAAAGATTACATTTTCTCAGTCATTTTCGTTATCATCATCCTCATCTAATGAAGAATTGTCCTCCTTTGAGTAGAGACTTTTCTTGAAAAAAATTTTTTTGCTTCTTCTCTTGTCTTCCTTTTTATATTTCTTTTCTTTCTTGGGAGATTATTCTTCATCACTATTTGAATTTTTTCGCATAAGGACATTTAGAAGAAAAATGGTCAATTTTAACACAATTAAAACATATTAAGAGAAGCAAAACTTTGTACTTTTTAGTTCCTCTTTTCAGCTTCCTATCAAAGTTGGCCATTTCTTCATCTTCATATGAATCATCACTACAGCTGCAACTTGGTTTTGACTTTGGATATTGTTTATTCTTCTTTGTATTTTTGGATTCCTTGAACTTTGCTTTCTTCCTGGGTGGATTGTCTTGCTCTATCCTCATTTCATAGGTTATAAGTATCCCATGTATCTCGTTCATGCTTAACATGGAAAGATATACTCTTTCTTATAGGGATGAAATTTTGGGATCAAATCTCATTAGAAGAGATCTTAGTACCTTTTGAAAAATTGTTGATACTTTAATTTCTTCTCCCAATATTGTAATGGAATTTACTATTTAATCAACTCATAGAAAGTAAGTTTCAATATCTTTGTCTTCCTTCATCTTCAAGTGTTCAAACTTGCATCTGTAGGTTTGAATCTTGTGCCCCTTTACTTTAGCATCTCCTTCATAAATGTTTTGAAGTTTGTCCCAATTATCCTTTGTAGAATCACAATGCATAACATTCACATATATTGAGTGATCTGGGCCATTCAAAATCACATTTTTGGCCTTTGAATTGTTTTCACTAAGTTTCTTTCCATCTCTATCTGTCGAAGGAGTGGTAGGTGTTGTATATCCATCTACTATTGCTTGCCAAACATCAAATCCATGTGTTTGTATATATGTTTTCATCCTTCTTCTCCAGAAGTCATAGTTTTGTCCATCAAACTGTGGTACTCCAATCTTATCATACTCCATGATCTTCCTTCTAGTGATTACACTGTTTTCTAAAGGACCTACTCTAATTCCAATTGTTGGAATACTGAGAGGAGGGGTGAATCAGTATTATGCAATATTTTATCACTTTTAATCAGAACATGTGTTATAGAAAATATTTCCTCACTCCATGCATCTTGCTTGGATGGCCTTCCATATCCCTCTGTAGACTTGAAGTACCATTTTTGTTCACTCTAGAGATAAAAATACATATTTTTGTACACATAGACACCTTACCAATTAGACAACTAGCGTATATGCAAGTTGCTCCACTACAACCTGCATACATCGGGTTTGGTGCTAAAAAAATAAAAAAATATGTCGAGTGTCCATGCCATGTCACGTGATCCATGATCCTTGACCTTCCATATACTGGAAATGCTCTGAATCGACCCTTCAACTCCATTTGGAGGCTATAAATTGAGCCATATTAAATCCTTGGACAATTAACAATTCAACATTGAGAGTAAAGACACTCTAGAGAAATTTCACTTCATATTGAGTCTGCATCCCTTTGTCCTTGAAATTATGAACTTATTTTTTTCATCCCCCAAGCTCTTCCTACTTTTTCATGGAGAACCTCATTGACTCCTACATGCGAACTTGCCTTTGTGTAGGATTGAAGTGGTGGAGGCCCAGCTGAAGGGACTTAGTTTCTCGGTTTCGATATGCGTCGTTACAGAGGTTTGTCACCTGTGTACTTTTGTTGATTGCATTAATAGAAACACTCTTTTCTCATCCAATTGATATCTTGCAAATATTTGAATTACTTTCCATGGGAATAT
>JZKD02S1240743.1:0-12330 GCA_000966675.3 Picea glauca
TATGTCTGTCACGTTGTGACATGTATTTATGACCATAACATTGCGTCATTGATTTGTGTACATCACATTGTGAGAAGGGGTTATGTTCAACACATTGTGATGTTTGGAAAAAAAATTCACATTGTGACATTAGGATATGTGTATCACATTGTGACATGATGATATTTCTTCAAAATACGATGACAGGGCTATGTTCGTCACATTGCGAAATTGAGTTGTGTACATCACACTGTGACCAGGGCCATGTTCAATATGTTGTGACGTTTGGAAAGTTTTGTCACAATGTGACATTAGGATATGTGCAATGTGATAATATGTTTGTAAAAATGCAATGAGAGGGCTATGTTTGTCAAATTGTGACATATATTTATGATCGACACATTGCAACATTATTGTGTTTTTCAAATTGCAAAGTAACTATGTTTGTCACATTGCGACGTTATAATGAAGGATTTTACATGTCGCATTGCAATGTAGGGTTTTGAACGTCGCATTGTGTTGGTGGGTTTTGTACATTAGATTGTGATCTTGGCATATGTTTGTCAAATTGTGACATCTTGAAATGTTTGTGACATTGTAACCTATAGTTATGTTGAATTGCATCAAAGATAATATATGTTGGATCAAATTTAATTTAAAAGTTTATCATAGTTTATTGGATAAAAGGTAAAGCAAAACTTTATCATAGTTTAAAAGATTTATACGAAATATGTTTTCAAATTCACAGTACTTAAAATATTTAATGAAATTCCCTCGGATTGAATATAAGAATACAAATTTTATAATGTCAACGAAATAAATTAATGTAAATGGAACATTAAAGTCTTTTTCATTTGCTCAAAGTTGATTTGAGTGAAAAACTAAATGAAACTAAATCACGTACCTTGAATTACTTGATGGTCACTGTACTTTGAACTTTTTTTTTAAATATATAAGTCAACCTTATCGTTTATTGTTTTAAAATTGTTAATTACTATGACAAAAATGAAATTAAGTGAATATTTACATAGATTATGTAAATAAACTTGTAAACATTCAATTTCAGCTATTACTTTCTAAGGGGTGATGATGGTAATGTACTTGGACCAAGTAATAGATTAATATCCATGTAACTAATAGATTATTAGCCATGTCTTAGTTTATATTTTGAAATATCCTTGTAACAAAAAAGGACAACCATTAAAATATTACACTATAACATTAAAGTATTGATAAGTGAAATATTATGCATACATCAATTGAGTATTAAAATATTAATGATGTATTGATACTTTAATTTAATAAATAAATTAATGTAAATGGAGCATTAAGGTCTTTTTCATTTGCTCAAAGTTGATTTAAGTGAAAAACTAAATGAAACTAAATCATGTACCTTGAATTACTTGATGGTCATTGTACTTGGAACTATTTTTTTTAATATAGAAGTCAACCTTATTGGGTAATTGTTTTAAAATTGTTAATTACTATGACAAAAATGAAATTATGTGAATATTTACATAGATTATGTAAATAAACTTGTAAACATTCAATTTCATGTATTACTTTCTAAGGGGTGATGATGGTAATGTACTTGGACCAAGTCATAAATTAATATCCATGTAACTAATAGATTAACCATGTCTTGGTTTATATTTTGAAATATCTTTGTAACCAAAAAGGGCAACCATTGAAATATTATACTATAACATTAAAGTATTGATAAGTAAAATATTATTCATACATCAATTGAGTATTAAAATATTAATGATGTATTGATACATTATTAATGTATTCCAAAAGGGCCAACCATTAAAATATTACACTATAACATTAAGGTATTGATAAGTGAAATATTATTCATACATCAATGTATAATTCTACATTAATATAATAATATATTAATAATTATAGTGTAATGTAATGTTTTATATATCAAATAATTATATAAAAAAATGTTTCATATAAATCTTGTTTTTTGTTAATATATTAATATTAACATTTAGTTTAAAATATAAAATAATGTAATCAAATAATTAATATTAATTTTTATTACAAATAATTGTTGAAATAATTCTATAACTTCTTTTTCTTAATATTAAGTATTAACATTTTTTTAACCAAATAATATATATATATATATATATATATATATTCATATAATAAATATAATAAAATATTAATAATTCTATTGTAAATATGTTTGTCCATAATAAACCCTAAAATATTTAAATAACGGTAATAGATCCTAATATAACCATAAAATATTTAAATAACGGTAATAGACCCTAAAATATTAGGGTGAATATGTTTGTCATGCACAATGTAAATACTACGCAGAAGATGTCAAACAAGATATTAATATAGAATACCAAATGCAAGAGATAGAACGAACCATTAAAGTGTAAAAACTGTGTGACATGATAAGAGCATCTTTTGATTTAATGGCAGCGTTCATTTTAAAAGAAGATTTAATGGGAGAGTCCATTTACAAAGAAAGCTCGCATTCATATTCATCATGCATGAAAATATGCAAGCACTATTAATGTAACATGGCATTGATATAAAATTTTAATAATATCAAACCTTAAAATATTAATAATATTTATGGATTTGACTGTATCCATTAATTTATAATTTATATTAATTCATGTGGGTATTCAGTAGTCGTGTTATCCACGCCCATCTACACATTGCCATGTGATATTAATGGTCCTTCATCTACTGTATATATCACCCTTTAAATTTGAAGTGAAGACTATGAAATCATTGTACCAGTTTTTGATTGAATGCTTATGCATGTAATGAACATTACGTCCTCATATTGTAAACGATTGTTGCATTGCATACCGATTGCCAAGAAGAAGATGTAATATGATGAGGAGATCCTCTTCTTCGGGGGATATACTTCCGCGCTTAATATCTGGAAGAAGATAGTTCAACCAACACAATCTGCAACTTTTTCCACTTCAGTTGAGACCTGAAAAACAAATATGCAAAACGTGAAAAACAAAAATGCAAAACAAATATCTTCAGCTCTAGCTGGATATATTACTTTAGAAGATTCTCATTAAAGGAAATCTTTTGGGGAAAACTTAAAATATGATTCGMATATTCCTGTATCATATTTCTAGAWAGTCAGACCACTTATACTACTGCGCCTCACAGGCCTAAGAGATTCTAGTTTTGTATAGATTAATTATCATTCCAATAAGAGTGAAAGTGGCTCACCTACTTTCTTGGAAAGAGATCTCCATCCACCAACTCCATGGATTTTAATGTATTCACTCAAAATCCTGTCATTCTTCTTCTCACGGGCGATTTCTTTGTGTGTAGGTTTATGTACAGTAACGTTCTCCATCTGCATGAATATATAAGAACACTGAAGTACATAAAATTCAAATCCCAAATCCATTGCATTCAATGCTCTATCTATCTATCTACTAACACATGGAACATGTCCACGTTAATCTTAACACTGGTCTGCAGTGCACATACATCGAACAAGTATCAAAATATCTGGAATAAGCAGTTTTAGTGTACCAGAAAAAATACATATTTTGAAAATGCCTTCTCGTGGGTAGAAACCTTATGTTTTTATGTTTTTAATATTGTCCATTATGTTTTTATGTACATAATATTGAGGTTAACATTTTATCAAATTCAATTGCAGATCCTTGTAACCTCTCAAAAGTCTCACAAAACCAATGTCGCCAATCTCAAAAGCTTGAGTCTTTTATTAAAGTTTTTATGACCTTTCCACGACAAAACCTTTTGGTGGATTTTATTTAAATCATGGTTTATTGGTTATTGCTAATTTTGCGAAACCATCAGATAAAATGGTGTTTCATTTCCTATTAGTTCGTGTCAAAATTAGTTTTCGTGTTGTTTCATTTCCTATTAGTTCGTGTCAAAATCAATTTTTGTGTTGAGAAAAAAATTGTTTCTTTTTTCCATAGTTTAATTTTGATGTGAGTGATTCAAATTTTTTCTAGTGTTATCATTGGTCCTTAAAACAATATCTTATTTCTGTGGTTTGCAAGCTTCCCACTATGTCACTTGTTGATTGTGGAGATTTAAACGTGTGGTCCAAAGCTCGTCACTGTGTACGGACATTTAAAAAATATGCATATGCATATAGACATTATGCATATGTATTTATTATACAATATATACACTGATTTTAAAAATATATATGTAGATTATTCACTTTTAATTCGTCATTAAATTTAATACGAGATTTCTGTGTATTGTATGACATAATTTTCTGCAGGAACTTTTGAGGATTTCAAAGAGTTTTAATTGATTCATTTTGTTGTAATTATTGAATTATTTTCCTTCGAGTATGATATAGTCTACCACGAGCAAAAGACTAGGTTCTTCCAAAGCTGCAAGTGCTCTAATTGGTGACTACGGAACTTATGAATTTGGGCTTCTACAAATCATTCTCAAAGGGTAAGAAATCCCATGCATCTAGTATCTTTATTTTATGTAGTTTGTTGACATATTAATTTATGTATTTTGAGACAAGTGAAACTAGTTTCTTTGGTTGGTGTTTGATAGAGTGTGTCTCATGCATAGTGTGGTTACCTCTTTTCGGTTAGTGGTTGATATGGTGGGTTGGAATTTGTTTGGGTGTGTTGTATATGCCAAATATTTTTTGTTTTGTTTGATAGGGTGCACCTCATGCATAGTGTCCTTACTTCTATTCTATTACTGAATGGAATGTTGGGTTGGAATATTTTTGGGGTGTGTTGTATATGTGAAATAGAATTTGGAATTAGTTACTATTTTAGTTTTTCATAAACAAGTTAAGGTGGTCAGGGGTTGTTAAAACAACTGTGTAGGTCGAAAACAATCAAAGGTGTACAGGAAAAAAATCTCATGCATAGTGTAGTTACTTTTTCTCTGTTACCGATTGGAATGGTGGAGTGGAATATGTTTTTGGTGTTTTTTATATGAAAAATAGAAATAAGGGTTGATTATTGTTTTTATTTTCCGAAGTAATTTAATCTCGTAAGGGGTTGTTGCATAAAGTGTGTAGGCCAAAAAAAATAAAAGGTGAAAATAAAAAAATGTGTGTTCATTTGAGGTTGCATTTTTCACTTTTTCTTTGTTTTGTAAAATGCATTCATCTACCATGTGCTCTGTTATAGTTCAGAAAGATGCAGCTCTTGTAAATTTTCAATTTCTATGACTCATGAGTTGTAGGATTTTGGTGTTGGGCTTCTGCAAACCTTTGTCAAAGGGTAATAAATCCTTTAGATTGTGTGTTATATGCCAAGGAAGATCAGAATCTGATTCCTATTTTTTGTGTTCAAAATTGAGTTAAGTCGATCAAGCGATATTTTTAGAGAGTGCATAGGTTAGAAACAATCAAAGTTAAACATAAACAAAAAGGTGTGCTATTTTGGGCTTCTATTTTTCTTTTTATTTTTCAGTTGTTTGATGCTATGGAGATAGCTTAAAGTAGTGGGAAAATTTGTTTATTAGTTATGTTTACAAAGTGTGTGTAATACTTGTTGAATAAGGCCATGGTGTTGATGCAGGAGCATCGCTCCAAATCAGCATAAGCACCAGCCAACAAACACATCTAGCGTGCATTCATGAAAAGAAGAGGCACAACCCTCTCGTTTTCCAATTTTTGAAATTGAATTTAATGTTGTAAGGCTGATAGAGACCAGACCATGTCGTTGTACAGGTAGTGGTTGAGGTTTCCTTAATTGGTTACCTATAGCTAAGTCCAGATTAGTCAGATCTGTGACTTCCATTTATGTAATGAAGATGCTCTGTGATAGCGATAGCTCAGAGATGGTGAGGTGGAGGATAAGCTCGAGAGAGCCGTCATTTTTGTAATAAGGGAAAATTAGAGTAGAGAGACAAGGGAGAGAGGAGTTCCCAGGGAGAGAGGAGTTCTCAGGTAGAGAGGTCTCAGGGGAGACAGATCTGAGACTTGTTACAATCCAGCAATTGTAAACATTTGTATAGACATTTGGAGATGAATACAAAGAGCAGTTTTTCCTGCCCATGAATTGTCTGTGCATGGTTAAGCATTTGAATGTAATTTGCATGTTGTAGATACATGTTATAGATAGATTTTGCTATCTGTTTGTGAGATTGTCAGTTTATCTTTGGGTTCTTTAGGCTGTGCAAGGAGTGCACCATAGAACATTGGAAGTTCTGGAGCCAACGCAAAGAGTGCACATATGAACCCTACAGAGTTAGAAAGAACATGCAAGGAGTGTACACCAGGGGGATTCATAGACTCAAAGGAAGCCTTAGAGTTACTGAATACTATGAAGGAGGAACTATGCAAAGGTAGGCATAGAGAAGAAACATAACTATTGGAGGTTCTATAAATCTCTGCCAGGAGGGCATTGAGCGAGTGCATATAGTGTACCAGAGGACTCTATTTTGAATTCCGAGAAAAGAGAAGTGTCAAGAAGAAGGCACTTACAAATTTACTGAACACTTTGTGAAGGAAGGCTCTGCAAGGTGTGCATTGAGCAGAAGAACGCTAGGAGGGTGTGAAGCATTTCATATCAAGAAATACTTTGTGTCTAAGTTTAGCCAAATACTCAGTAGCACAAGGAGTGCGCGAGAGAGGACTTACTCTAAAGTCCCTAAGCTCAGGACAAATAACACCTTTGTGTGCAGGGACCCAACAAGAGGTTGTAGACGTTGATAAAACTTCGAGGTTTTCCAGAGAGTGAAGAAATATCAGGAGGGAAGTGCCTTTGCGCACAGACCGATAACTGCAAGGAGTGTAGAAGGTTAAGAAACCCCTTGGAGGATTAAGAGTTGCAAAGCTCATGTGGGACAACATCCTTAGAACATAGGCGAGACCCGAGGACATAGGCTTCGTAGAGAAACAGAGGCCAAGACCTTTGATACGTGGAACTCTTCCAAGTTTAGGAAGAAGTGCAAGATCAGGAGGAATCTATAGCTGCCATTGATTTAGGCACTCGGGAAGAGATATGGACTGTTCACACCACATCTAGACACCCAGGAGAAATGTACAAGGGAGAAAGAGATCTGGGTTGTCAAATCTGAATGCATGGATCGATAGCCATCAGATCCAGAGGAAGGTGCACGGATTTTAACCTCTGGGATGTCGCACAGGAGAGCAGCTGAATCGGACGGTGGAGACACTTCTTGGAGAAGTGTCGACTTGTCATGAACCGTTAGATCTAGACGAAGAGGAAGGAGGTTTAACCCTAGTATGTGAAGAAGGGGAACGAAAGGCCTATTTTAGCATTTCAGCTACCGAGAGACACCAAGGACAAGAGTCAGGATTCTTGACCCATGAAATCTCGAATGCATCGGACCGTCCATTTTGAGGATAGGTGGTGACAATATGGTCCATTTCGCGAACTCAGGTATCGTGAGCTGGGAGACGCAGTTCCTCGCACTACAAAATCCTGAGTCGTGAGATCGCAAAACTGCGAGGCCGGTCCATTTCTTGAAGTTGGGTATCGTGAGCTGGGAGGCGGAGGCCTTTGCTTTACAGAATCCAAAGTCATGAGATTGCAATGAAATCTAAATCATGGATTGAGGAGGAAGGAGGGCCGCAAGATCTGGAATCTCACCACATCATGTATCGGAGGTTTGGGAGGTGAAGGAGATGCACTTTGATTGTTGAAGTCAAGAAGTGTCGAGCGTCGAGACTCGTGTGAACACGTGGCACATTCGATTGATGAGACTACATGGTTAATAGGTGGTGCAAATGAAAAGTGAACAGAGAAGGTGGGAGAAGGCGACGGATGGAGGACCTATGGATTCGATTCAAGCGGGGTTCCAGCAGGAGCCCGAAGAGCCATTTCGACTCAGAAGAACATCTATCCAGAGACTGGGAGGTCAGTGGACCCTGCTGAGGTAGGGGGTCTGTAGCATGTGGTATCATAGCCTGACTCTGTTTGTATATTTCTGGCAGAGGAGGTAGAGAAGATAGAGGAAAACTGTCTGATACGTGTCATGTGGTATCATAGATGATTTTTGTCTGTAGATTTCAGACAAAAGAGAAAAGAGGAGACCATTACTTTGTTCACAGGAAAAGGAGAGACGGTGGGAGAAATTTTGATGACATCAAGTGGAGTCAGAAGCAGAGTGTTGATGCTCTATCGTGATTGTTATAGGGTGTGCAGTAGTTAATAGAGAACCTGGTGAGTTGTAGGAGGACATGGATATGCTCTCAGACGCAGGGTGATCCATAGGCTTGCCAAGAGGGCAGATAGGGAAGAAAATGGCTACTGAAGGCCGTGAGCATGGTAGAAGAGGAGACTACCAGTAGATGTGTAATGCAGAGCTTGGAAAAGAACTCACCAAGATAAGATCAAAGATGGAGGTTCTTGCACTATGGCAACAACAAAATGGAAAATTGCGATGGGTATATGAATGGCCCATGAAAAAGAAGGTGAAGTGGCCAGTCAAGGAGTTGTTGTCCAAAAGACAGCAAAGGCCATTGAAGAAGTGGTCGAGGTATGCTAAAAGATTCAGTGACACAGAGCTGGTTTGCATCTGTGAGACAGAAGTTGGAGACACCCTCAATGATGAGGAAGAGAGATCAATTTAAGGTCTCGTAAACTCGAGGAGGGAAAAGATGAATTTTCTAATTGCCAGGTGGGCAATGAAATGATATCATTAGAGGATCTCATAGACTATCAGGAGGAAATCCATGGAAATTCATGTTGCCAGGTGGGCAATGGTAAAAGATCAACAGAAGGTCTCGCATACTACCAGAGGAGCAGTGCTGAAATTTTAGATTGCCAGGTGGGCAATGAGATGGGATCACCGGATCTCATAGACTGCCAGGTGGGTAGCAGAAAACTCCCATACTACCAGGTGGACAAGGGAGGGAAGATTAACTCAGAGGAGAGTTCGGATAAATAAGGAGTGTTGACAGGAGAAGATGAGAGATACATTATGATCATTGGGGGAATTGAAGTATTCCTACCAAGCAACCTAGTTGAGGCAAAAGAATGTGTTGCAGAGGAAGCAACAGAAGATAGACAGCCAGCAGAGACTATCATGGAAGAAGAAATGGAGCAGACATTGATGTTTGCCTGAAAAGCAGAAGATGAACATTCAACATAATGGCTCAAAATTTTCAGCCAGGAAGCTGGACAGGAAATCACTACGATACTGGAAGCTGCAGAAGAAGCAGAAGAGGAGGAAGAAGACAACATGGATTTTGTTGATCTGTATGAAGAATTGGAATCCCTGGAGAAGAGGGTGATAGTGCAAAGCTTTCACATCCAACAGATCAAGTTGGAAGTAGATAGAGGAGCATACCAACCCCAGGAGAAGCTGGGAAAAGTTGTACTTGAGCCAACAGAAAGAGAAATGGTAGTAGAAGAACTGCCATAGGAAGAAGCCAAACAATAGTTCAGTGAGGAGACTGCAGTGCTGGAGTCTACAACAAAGTGGCCACTTAGTGACACAAAGAGAAATAAAGATACCAGGGGGGATCAAGTTGATCTACCCATTGAGATGAAGGAATTGCAGTAGAGAGGACTGCATAAGGAGAGCCAGCCATGGGAGTAGTTGGACAAGGTGATAGAGGAAATCAAAAGGCTGATGTTGAGTTCAACAATAGAGACTACCAGCAATGAGAGGATGAGTAGAAGGAATCCTTCATGAGCAGCAAGGAAGAAGAAGTAGCAGCAACGACAACAACATAGATGGAAAGGAACGGATGGACAACTTCAAGGGAAAGTTTGGGATTCAGGTGGATTTCAATCTTGGAGAAAAGGAGCTCATGATCAGGAGATCATGATTTTCCAGCTAAGGAGTATATGATGCAGGAGCATCACTCCAACTCAGCATAGGTGCCAGCCAACAAGCACATCCAACGTGCATTCATGAAAAGGAGAGGCTCAACCCTCTTGTTTTCTAATTTTTGAAATTGAATTTAATGTTGTAAGGCTGATAGAGACTAGACCACACCTTTGTACAGGTAGTGGTTGAGGTTTCCTTAATTGGTTACCAGCAGCTAAGTCCAGATTAGTCAGATTTGCGACTTCATTTATGTAATGAAGTCGCTCTGTGATAGTTATAGCTCAGAGATAGTGAGGTGGAGGATAAGCTCGAGAAATCCCTCATTTATGTAATAAGGGAAAATTACAGTAGAGAGACTAGGCATAGAGGAGTTCCCAGGGAGAGAGGATTTCTCAGGTAGAGAGGTCTCGGGGGAATAGAGATGAGACTTTCTACAGTCCAACAATTATAAACATTTCTATAGACATTTGGAGATGAATACAAAGAGCAGTTTTTCCTGCCCATGAATTGTCTACGCATGGTTAAGCATTTGAATGTAATTTGCATTCTGTAGATATGTGTTATAGATATATTTTGCTATCTGTTTGTGAGTTTTTCGATTTCTATTTAGGTTCTTTAGGTTGTGCAAGGAGTGCACCACAAAACACTGGAAGTTATGGAGCCAACACAAGGAATGCGCATCTGAACCCTGTAGAGTCAGAAAGAACGTGCAAGGAGGGCACACCAGGGGTATTCACAGACTCAAAGGAATCCTCAGAGTTACTGAATACTTTGAAGGAGGAACTATGGAAAGGTAGGCACAAAGAAGAAACAAAACTATTGGAGGTTATGTAAAATTCTGTCAGGAGGGCATTAAGCCAGTGCATAGAGTGCACCAGAGAACTCTATTTTGAGTTCTAAGAAAAGAGAAGTGTTACGAAGAAGGCAATTACAGAGTTACTGAACACTTTGTGAAGGAAGGCTCTACAACGTGTGCATTGAGAAGAAGAACGCTAGGAGGGCGTGAAGCATTTCGTAACAAGAAATACTTCGGATCTAAGTTTAGCGAAATACTTAGTAGCACAAGGAGTGCACGAGAGACGAATTACCCTAAAGTCCCTAAGCTCAGGATAGATAGCACCTTTGTGTGCAAGGACCTTGCAAGAGGTTGTAGAGGCTGAGAAACCTTTGAGGTTTTCCAAAGTGTGAAGAAAGCTCATAAGGGAAGTGCCTTTGCATACAGAGCGATAACTGCAAGGAGTGCAGAAGGTTGAGAAACCCTTTGGAGGATTAAGAGTTGCAAAGCTCAAGTGGGACAACATCCTTAGAACATAGGCGAGACCCAAGGACACAGGGTTCGCAGAGAAACAAAGGACAAGACCTTTGATACTTGGACGTCTTCCAAGTTCAGGAAGAAGCGCAAGCTCAGGAGGAAGTTACAACTATCGTTAATTCAGGCACGGGGGAAGAGATCTGGACCGTTCACACCACGTCTAGACACCTAGGAGAAATGCACAAGGGAGAAACAGATCTGGGCCATCATATCTAAACGCATGGACTAATAGCCATCAAATTCGGAGGAAGGCACACAGAGTTTAACCTTTGGGTGGTCGCGCAGGAGAGAAGCTTAAACGAACGGTGGAGACACTTCCTTTAGTTTATATTTATGTATGAAATTTAGTTTATATTAATTCTATATAAACTGACATATTTGGACATAATGTTATTTGTGAAATCTTTCAAATTTAATTTATATTTATGTATGAAATTTAGTTTATAGTAATTCTATATAAACTGACATATTTGGAATTAATGGTTTTAGATAATGTTAGATAGTTGATATGGATCACCATCTGTCAACAATCCCAATCTTGATCCCCCATCCTAGAGCTCGCCTACCAATTTGGATATCGCAGAAGTCTGGGTGGTGTTTGGAGGACACAAAAAAACATAAACGCAATTTTGAGCCCATTAGCCCAAAAACCCGCGATCCAAAAAGTGCCTGAGTATGGAATGAGGAAGCGGTACATACTTTATAAAATCTCATGTCCATGTTTTATAAAAGTACATATTTATTGTGTATAATTATTTATTTCAATATTTTAAGTCTAAAATTTAGTAATATCTAATGTACTTATCTTTTAGATTTCTTGACTTTTATTTTAATATTTTTAAATATAATCATAAACCTAATTATAATTTCATCTTAATTTATGTTTTCTATATGATTAATAATGCACTTAAAAAATAATGTCTATATTTTATAAAAATACATGTTTAATGTAAATGATTATTTATTTTAATATTTTTAAATATAGAATTTAAAAAGGCTTTGTTTTGTTTAATTCATTTTTTTTTAAATAAGTGATTTAACATCCTTTAATAATTTTAAGTAATTAAATTGTACAATATTAATATTTAATATTAATAATTTAACATTTGGAAATAATATTTTTAGATAATGTTAGATAGTTCATAGGGATTAATTTTTATATGGCGGAACTTCGGGTGCTATTTAGAGGACACACAACAATAGAAGCCCAATTTTGAGCTCGTCAGCATGGGAACTCGCAATTCAAAAAGTAATTCAAAAAATGG
>JZKD02S1240754.1:0-12330 GCA_000966675.3 Picea glauca
GACAGATACCCAGAATGAGAAGTCGGCCCAGGCAGTTAGCCATAATTACTATAAATACAGGAGGCCAGTCTTCATTCTGGCAGGCAGTCTCAGAATTGCAGAGCAACACTTGTGCACATTGCAGTGCCCAGTTTTGTGCGCAGGTTTGGAGGAGAGATGCCATTGCAGTTGTTGTACCTAGCAGATCATGTTTGGCTTGGACTATCTCTTGGTTAGGGTTTGGACTATATGATCATCTCTTGTTGGTGCGTTATCCTTAGGGAAAGGTGTGCTACCCTTTGTTTGTCTATCTAGCCTAGGGTTTGCTTCCGGAGTGATTCTTTGTCAAGGTTAAGGTGCTCGGAGGGTGGCTTCGGCCTATGGTTGGGTGACAATAGCAATATTGTCAATGGTAAAATGAGCACATCCATTATATTCTAACAGGTTATGGGCCCACACCTCCTTCATTCAGTCTAACCGCTGGAAGGAAACATAGCCATAAGGATATTAAGCTCGTCGAAGAACTTCTATTGGGGTCCAGGTATGAACGATTTATTCACCCGTTTTCCTACATTAATTTATCAATCTGGGTGTGTATTCTTTCAAGGAAACGCGCAAGGTATATGCAGGGGTAAGAGCACAATCCATTATGGCCAAGGGTTGACGATTAAGATTTAAACCATTGTTGTGAAACTAGATTAATTACAACTTCCAAAAAGCAATCATAAGAATTAAAACACCGTAACAACAAGCATAACTAATAAATAATACACATAGAAAGACACAACACCTGATCAGAAGAGCGGGCCTAGCTCTCTGATCAGGGTTGCGTTAGTCACAATGAAGATTAAAACGACAGAATAGATGATACTTTATTAATCTGAAAAGGGGTATTACAATATCGATGGGGGCGTCCCCAGCTACAGGAATAAACTGTCTTTTATACATGGAGAGGGAGAACAACCTCTTTCCCCAAAACATGGTAACTGTATCCCCAGAAATATACATTAGTTGGAACGACACTAATACCAGATAGACAAGATCAACGAGATGCCCAAGAATGGTTTAGGGATCTGCGACTCCAGCTATGCGGCCTCCTTATGGCTTGGTCGTTGTTGTGAATATCGAATCTGCTACGAGATACTGAAGCCTTGGTTCCTGTTCTCCAGAAGCTGCGGTCAAACTTTCATTTTAGTGCCGCGAATAGGCAAAACTCTACGAATTTATTTCATTAATAAAATATTCCAATAGACAAGGCAGGGGTATTTACCTTACAGGTTTAGCATAGTAAACATAGGCAAATAAGTGCAAAAAGGTCAAAAAGGGTAATGGAAATGTAGTAGAAAGATAACCCGATTTGGTGCCCAACATCTCCCCCCAACTAGCCTTCTGCATGCCCCCATGCAGTTTGTCACCTCCGCAGGTCTGGATTTCGTAGACTGTTGGCTTCCTGAAAATGGGCGAGATCATATTCTTCGACCATCTCTGTCCTTGGAACTTTAAAACCATCTGAAAGGAGGACTTCTATACACCAATCTTCCGAAACATTATACACTGGAGTGTAATTTTCTACTGGCAACCAAGTAGTGGGAAACTGGAACCGAATTCCCATCCACTAGACCCCACATGTTCGGACACATGCCACATATCTGGGCACTCTGGGGAGCACTCGTGCAAAATTTGGTACCCCAAAAGGTTCTCTGTTCCGAACAGTTGTAGGTGACATCATCCATCTTTTCTGACAGCAATCAAGGGCCTCATCTTGAAATGTGACTAATTGTTTGACACAAAGATCAAGGCACCAATTTTGTGTCCTCAACATTCTGTCTCTATTCCCCTCAATTCCCAAAAAGGTGTTGTGTTTAGTGAACATGGTGACTGACCTCTGATGTTCTCCTCTTACTATAAATGGCTTTGTAACCTGATTAGATTCAAATGTGTTAAAAGCCTTCTGCCAGTTGATCTGGTTGAAAGTGTAAGAGGTGAGGACCCTTAAATGAATGTCCCCCCCATATGGGACTGAGTTGAATTCTCTGTCCAAGTGCAGCAGATACCCATGCAGGTAGAATTCACACATCAAACGTTGAATTGGCACGTCGTGGTGCCTCATTATTCGAAGGAATTGTACACCATCTTCTATTTTATAACTAATCTCATTTTTTATGCTCTCCATGCAGAATAAAATAAAATGTTCATGTAAGAATAAAGAATAACAAGAAGCAGGGGGCGACATGCCATCACCTCTTGCACCAAATTAAACATCTGCTCCTTATCAATTTTCAACTCTACCTCTTGCTTTTCCAACTACTCCATCTTGAGATACTGCTTTGCATGCCTTATTTAATTCTCGATAATCCACGCATATCCACCATTTACCATTTTTCTTGGGGACCATTACTAATGGGGAGACCCATTGGCTATCTGAGATGGGGTAAATAAAACCTACATCTAGTAATTTCTGAAGTTCTTCTTTCACAACATTTTTCAATGCGGRGTTCATCCTTCTCTAAGGTTSTCTCACAGGAYGACAATCCTCCTTAATGTATATATGATGGGTACATSAATTAGYAGGAATCCCCTTCATATMTGTATAATCCCAGGTGAAGGGTTMTTTGTGTTTCCGAAGGACATCCATGAGTTGCTTCTTCTGGGATTCTAACAKGGTTGGATTAATATTCAGGGTTTTTCCTGGTTCTAGTTCCAYTGGGACACATTCACTRGGTGCATCAATAGGTAGCTCCTCTGATCCTTCTGTTGTTTCAATTGTTTCCTGAGTCTCACAGCTTAGGATAGATTCTAGGAATTGTTGATTTGTTTCGGAAATGGAGCAAGGATCATCCATAAAGGAAGTGATTACATCATCTTCCGATTCCATTTTCAACTGAAGGGCTTGTCCAATAGTGAGGACTAGTCTCAATTCCTCATTTTCCGTTTCGGGCTCTTTCCTAGATAAAATTTTCTTGCYTCCTGCTGGTTTTATGGATGGGTTTGGTTCTGCARGTGGGTATAACACTAAGTTCTTAATGTTGTGCCCATTTGAAATAACCATGTGCCYTGATCGACACCCAATGTAAGYRTCTGCAGTAGCCAGCCATGGTCTACCCAAAATCAAAGGATGGCRGCCCACCGAAGATTGCRTCCRTAAGACTAGGAAATCTATGGGATAGTGCCATGAATCMACTGAAATTGTTACATCTTCCAACTTTCCTACAGGTTTGACTGTAGATTGGTCTGCCAATTCCAATACTGTAGGTGTATGTTTCAAGTTACGAAGACCTAATGCATGCATGGTTTCAGTGGTGATAACGTTGATGGAAACACCTAGGTCTACCAGCACATTCAGAATCTATACCCCATTAATTTATACTGTCAGAATTGGGTTCCCTGGATCTCCATACTTTTCAGGCATTGACTTTCCCGTCATGGAATCTGATAATTTTCCCATAACATGAATGGTAAGGGGGTATTTGGATTTCTTTGCAGGTTTCTTTGAACAATATTCCCTAAGAGTCTTTACATATATTGGCATGTCCTTCATAGCTTGTAACAAGGGAATTTTAATAAATAAGTTATACAATTCACCTAATAAATCAAATTCAGCTCGAGGGCTTGATTTACTCAAAGTTAGTCTCTTTGGGTAAGGTGGTTCAGATTGATGTTGTTTTACAGGAGGTGCCTGCTTTCTATCAGTTTGTTTTGGCTCTTTATTAATTTGTTCTGATTCCTTACCTTCACTATCGAGTTGTTCAATGGTAACTGGAGGAGTTTGAACATTAACTTTCTACCCTGATCATAGATTCATTTCATACAACTCTGCAGTGGAAATGCTATATGAAGGTAGATTAAGAATGTCAGCTTGATGAGCTCCCTTACTATTAGGATTCAGATTGGGTTGGATTGGGAGTTGATGACGGGCAGGTTGATTACCCAGAGGCACATTAGAGGGCAGTTGGAGTTGTTGTTGTGGCATCAGCTGAGGAAACTTCCCAAGATGGGATCCTCGCCAAGTTGGAGCCCATGGTGAGCTCAAACTGGCTTGAGGGTTCCACTGCTGCCAAGGTGGAAACTGGTATTGTGGCCACATGGAAGGATAGGGCATGGAATGAGAATTCATATTAGAAGTATTGAAATACTAAGATGGATCTGAGTACATACCTTGATTTCCCATCAGTGGTCGAGGTTGCCATGGCTTTCTAGACCCCATGAGGTACAGTTTCTCCATGTCTTTCCCTGTCCCTTGAAATGATGCTTTCAAGCCTGGCAGGGAGGGGCATGAGCTTGTTGCATGATTTAGCTCGCAGATTGCACATTCCTCTATGGAGTTTAGTGGACATTCCCTCTCTGGATGCTTCTTCCTACACATTGGGCAGAATATCGCCATGGTCTTGTCCAATTCCAGCTGCTTCTGTTTTACTTGCAGGGTATCCATCTGTGCCAATAGGGTGCTGAGGATATCTGTCCTCAAATTGTTTAGCAGGTTTCGGATTTATGCTTTCGTAACACCTCCGCCAGACCCTTTTGTTGAGTGAATCCCTTGTCTGTTTCTTGCAAGCCCCCTCGATCACTGAATGCATAGTTCGCAGATACCTTCGAAGCTTTCCTTAGAGATGTCTCCCTTTCCCACAATGTTCAATAGTTCCATCGAGTCCTCACGGAAAGATCGGAGGAGGATAATTTTTAAAATTTCCTTATCCAGGTCAGAGTGACCTGACCTCTGTAAGGTGTACTTGAATCATTCCACACAATCTTCCAAACTCTCGTCTTCTTTTTGTGGGAACTTGAAAAGTTCCTCCTTAATGTTCCGGGATTTACAGTAATCCTGGTATTTTTCCAGAAAAGTTGTCCTCATATCATCCCATGTGGAAATAGAGCTTCCTCCAAGGCCCATGAACCATCACAGAGCCGTTCCTTTTAATGTAGAAGGAAAAAAATTTAACTTTTGGGCCTCCGTCGTGTAGTCATACCCCCGACACACTATGTCAAACTCGAAATAGAAATGTGACGGGATCTTCTGAAATAAGCCCATGAAAGTTTGGTAAGGCTGCTAATGGAATATGCTTTGTGGGCAAACTAACTCCCAGATCCTCGATTGGAAACTCGATAGTGGAGGTTGTGGGAGCCATAAATATCTTCCAATAACCGCTAGGTATTTCACCATGCTCTGTAGAAGATGGTTGAGGCTTCCTTACCACTCAGATACGAGTTACTTTAGCAGCACTTCCCCAGTCCCTTGGTGATGCAAATACTCCTTCGATCCCTTCTCCTGTGTCATGACGACTTGATCCCTCGGATACAACCTCCTCTCTCTTACTAGAGTGGTCTGACTCTGTCGAGGTTCTGCTTGCGACCTCTTCCCCCTCTATTACCAGCATAATATTTCCCTGGTCAGGTATACTGCTAGATGTTTCTTCAACTGCTGGAGGGACTCTTCTTATTTCTTGTACATATCTTGATTGCATAGTCTCTGTACATATATTGTATATCTATCTCTTAGAAGATAATATGTTCCAAGAAGAACTATACTTATGGAAGAACAACAAGATAAGGATTGCTATCATTATACAAGTCAGATAATACACATGAAAGGATGNGATTGATGTTGTTTTACAGGAGGTGCCTGCTTTCTATCAGTTTGTTTTGGCTCTTTATTAATTTGTTCTGATTCCTTACCTTCACTATCGAGTTGTTCAATGGTAACTGGAGGAGGTTGAACATTAACTTTCTACCCTGATCATAGATTCATTTCATACAACTCTGCAGTGGAAATGCTATATGAAGGTAGATTAAGAATGTAATCTTGATGAGCTCCCTTACTATTAGGATTCAGATTGGGTTGGATTGGGAGTTGAGGACGGGCAGGTTGATTACCCGAAGGCACATTAGAGGGTAGTTGGAGTTGTTGTTGTGGCATTGGCTGAGGAAACTTCCCAAGAGGGGATCCTCGCCAAGTTGGAGCCCATGGTGAGCTCGAACTGGCTTGAGGGTTCCACTGCTGCCAAGGTGGAAACTGGTATTGTGGCCACATGGAAGGATAGGGCATGGACTGAGAATTCATATTAGAAGTATTGAAATACTAAGATGGATCTGAGTACATACCTTGATTTCCCATCGGTGGTCGAGGTTGCCATGGATTTCTAGACCCAATGAGGTACAGTTGCTCCATGTCTTTCCCCGTTCCTTGAAATGATGCTTTCAAGCCTGACAGAGAGGGGCATGAGCTTGTTGCATGATTTAGCTCGCAGATTGCACATTCCTCTATGGATTTTAGTGGACATTCCCTCTCTGGATGTTTCTTCCTACACATTGGGCAGAATATCGCCATGGTCCTGTCCAATTCCAGTTGCTTCTGTTTTACTTGCAGGGTATCCATCTGTGCCAACAGGGTGCTGAGGATATCTGTCCTCAAATTGTTTAGCATGTTTCCGATTTATGCTTTCGTAACACGTCCGCCAGACCCTTTTGCTGAGCGAATCCCTTGTCTGTTTCTTGCAAGCCCCCTCGATCACTGAATGCATAATTCGCAGATACCTTCGAAGCTTTCCTTAGAGATGTCTCCCTTTCCCACAATGTTCAATAGTTCCATCAAGTCCTCACGGAAAGATCGGAGGAGGATAATTTTTAAAATTTCCTTATCCAGGTCAGAGTGACCTGACCTCTGTAAGGTGTACTTGAATCATTCCACACAATCTTCCAAAATCTCGTCTTCCTTTTGTGGGAACTTGAAAAGTTCCTCCTTAATGTTCCGGGATTTACAGTAATCCTGGTATTTTTCCAGAAAAGTTGTCCTCATATCATCCCATGTGGAAATAGAGCTTCCTCCAAGGCTCATGAACCATCACAGAGCCGTTCCTTTTAATGTAGAAGGAAAAATTTTTAACTTTTGGGCCTCCGTCGTGTAGTCATACCCCCGACACACTATGTCAAACTCGAATAGAAATGTGACGGGATCTTCTGAAACAAGCCCATGAAAGTTTGGTAAGGCTGCTAATGGAATAGACTTTGTGGGCACAACAACTCCCAGATCCCCAATTGGAAACTCGATAGTAGAGGTTGTGGGAGCCATAAATATCTTCCAATAACTGCTAGGTATTTCACCATGCTCTGTAGAAGATGGTTGAGGCTTCCTTACCACTCAGATCCGAGTTACTTTAGCATCACTTCCCCAGTCCCTTGGTGATGCAAATACTCCTTCGATCCCTTCTCCTGTGAAATGATGACTTGATCCCTCGACTACAACCTCCTCTCTCTTACTGGAGTGGTCTGACTCTGTCGAGGTTCTGCTTGCGACCTCTTCTCCCTCTATTACCAGCATAATATTTCCCTGGTCAGGTATACTACTAGATGTTTCTTCAACTGCTGGAGGGACTCTTCTTATTTCTTGTACATATCTTGATTGCATAGTCTCTGTACATATCTTGTATATCTATCTCTTAGAAGATAATATGTTCCAAGAAGAACTATACTTATGGAAGAACAACAAGATAAGGATTGCTATCATTATACAAGTCAGATAATACACATGAAAGGATGAAATACATCAAACAAATCATGTGGAAGCTATTACAAGATAAGTCGAAATCAAAATCAATCATGAAGAGACTTAGAAGACAGAAAGAAGTCAACAATAAAGAGAAAATTGGAGAAAGACTTATGAAATTTTATAGAAGAAAAATTAGATGGAGGTGTGGACTCTGTTAGACGGAGGGAGCCAATTATATATTGTAGAAGACAATAAGGATGCAGACAGAAGCGTGGACTCTGTTAGACAGAGGGAGCCGATTATATGCACTTATACATGAAGCAAGGATTAGGAGGGATTTAATCCTATGATCCATTGAAGATGATGAAATATATATCCAAGGTAGCAACCATGAAAGACAGTACGTGTTCAGTTCAACCTCAGAAGAAGTCTTCTTCGAAGAGAAGCCTTAAAGTATCCCTGGTTTTCCATCCACATCCATGATTCTATAATGAAAGGAAGAAGTGGAATCTTTAGGGCATGAAATCTATAAGAAACTCCATGGACCCAAGAGCTAAATAAAACATCAGGAAGAACATGAAGATTCCAATAAAGAAAGAGAAGCCAGAACAACCAGTCACTGTATTAAGAATCACAAGATTACCAACCTGATATGAACTCACTAAAAGACTTCAAGTAGAGGAACTAAAAGTTGTGATGAAGAACAGTGTATATATGCAAGCATTGCAAGATCCATAACTAGAGGTTCTCCCAGATGGAGGGAAAATACTATGACGATTGCTTGTTCCAGTAAGCCAGACATACCTCTACATGAGTCCTTATATCATTCGCAATATCCATGGGTTGGATTTCTACATTAGCTGAATGCAAAGAATGTTCTCCAGAGAAATTGAACAAAGTTCATATGAAGAGCAATCTCAAAACTTTGAGGCATACCAGAAAGAGACCTTTGTATGCAGATGGAAGAAGATAACTTGGTGGAGAACCTCCAATACATAGCAGAAGTGTGGTGAAGATTTTCTATAAAAGAGATATTGTATCCAGATGATTACTCAGAAGATCAGATCTCATGATGACAGAAGAAGTGCCACATGGATACGTTCCAGTTTTCCAACAATGATATACTTTATTGATCAGAGCTACATGAAGCCTTCAAAGAAGACCAGTGTTCTAGACTGAAGTACATCTTAAATCAAGCATTACATTATCTGTGATGAAGTCTAGAAAGGAGAAAGTGGTTCTCCAATACATATCTCCACAGATGAGCAGATAAAAAGACATTTTGATAAAGCTTCTATTCAAGATGAAAGAGTTTGTGTAATCAAGATGGAGCTCATGGAGACGAATTCCTTATGGAAAAAGGAAGAGATGACTCCCAGGTTAGGAGAGAGAACTGATGTATTATTTATTGATGGATATGATGAGCAGATTCTTTCCAGTTCGGAAAGTGGATTGAGATTTCTAACGGACAGACATTTTCCAGTTCGAAAAATGGTCCAGATTGTTGATGTACCATATATGGAGACTTCCCATTGTGGTTAACATGGGGAGTGGTCTAGGGAAGTCTCTCTTCTTGAGGGTTACTCAAGAATATTGTCCCGNTGGAAGAACAACAAGATAAGGATTGCTATCATTATACAAGTCAGATAATACACATGAAAGGATGAAATACATCAAACAAATCATGTGGAAGCTATTACAAGATAAGTCAAAATCAAAATCAATCATGAATAGACTTAGAAAACAGAAAGAAGTCAACAATAAAGAGAAAATTGGAGAAAGACTTATGACATTTTACAGAAGAAAAATTAGATGGAAGCGTGGACTCTGTTAGACGGAGGGAGCCAATTATATATTGTAGAAGACAATAAGGATGCAGATAGAAGCGTGGACTCTGTTAGACGGAGGGAGCCGATTATATGCACTTATACATGAAGCAAGGATTAGGAGGGAGTTAATCCTATGATCCATTGAAGATGATGAAATATATATCCAAGGTAGCAACCATGAAAGACAGTACGTGTTCAGTTCAACCTCAGAAGAAGTCTTCTTCGAAGAGAAGCCTTAAAGTATCCCCGGTTTTCCATCCACATCCATGATTCTATAATGAAAGGAAGAAGTGGAATCTTTAGGGCATGGAATCTATAAGAAACTCCATGGACCCAAGAGCTAAAGAAAACATCAGGAAGAACATGAAGATTCCAAGAAAGAAAGAGAAGCCAGAACAACCAGTCACTGTATTAAGAATCACAAGATTACCAACCTGATATGAACTCACTAAAAGACTTCAAGCAGAGGAACTGAAAGTTGTGATGAAGAACAGTGTATATATGCAAGCATTGCAAGATCCATAACTAGAGGTTCTCCCAGATGGAGGGAAAATACTATGACGATTGCTTGTTCCAGTAAACCAGACATACCTCTACATGAGTCCTTATATCATTCGCAATATCCATGGGTTGGAGTTCTACATCAGCTGAATGCAAAGAATGTTCTCCAGAGCAATTGAACAAAGTTCATATGAAGAGCGATCTCAAAACTTTGAGGCATACCAGAAAGAGAGCCTTGTATGCAGATGGAAGAAGATAACTTGGTGGAGAACCTCCAATACACAACATAAGTGTGGTGAAGATTTTCTATAACAAAGATATTGTATCCAGATGATTACTCAGAAGATCAGATCTCATGATGACAGAAGAAGTGCCACATGGATACGTTCCAGTTTTCCAACAATGATATACTTTATTGATCAGAGCTACATGAAGCCTTCAAAGAAGACCAGTGTTCTAGACTGAAGTACATCTTAAATCAAGCATTACATTATCTGTGATGAAGTCTAGAAAGGAGAAAGTGGTTCTCCAATACATATCTCCACAGATGAGCAGATAAAAAGACATTTTGATAAAGCTTCTATTCAAGATGAAAGAGTTTGTGTACTCAAGATGGAGCTCATGGAGACGAATTCCTTATTGAAAAAGGAAGAGATGACTCCCAGGTTAGGAGAGAGATTCTTTCCAGTTCGGAAAGTGGATTGAGATTTCTAACGAACATACATTTTCCAGTTTGAAAAATGGTCCAGATTGTTGATGTACCATATATGGAGACTTCCCATTGTGGTTAACATGGGGAGTGGTCTAGGGAAGTCTCTCTTCTTGAGGGTTACTCAAGAATATTGTCCCGCCTCGCCGGAAAATGATTTCTCATTGTGGTTAACATGAGGAATGGTCTGTTTTGGAGGTTGGTGCAGGAAAAACATTTCCTCTTGTGGTTAACATGGGAAATGGTCCGGACAATCATTCCTTAGAGTGGATTCATTCTCTCCAGGTTGCACTTTGTTTAGTGTCGGAGGAATGGCCCAGGATGGGGAATGGTCCAGGTTCAACAATCAGGGACAGACATTCCTTAGGGCAGACTCATTCTCTCCAAGTTACACTTTGTCTAGTGTCAAAAGAATGTCCCAGGGTGGGGAATGGTCCAGGCTCATAAATTAGGACAATTATTGTTCCTTGCTTGAGAAGAATAGTCCAGATAGATCATCATTGATGTCTTACCTTTTTTAGGGTAGATGCTCTTCCAAGATCTCACAGATGTGAGTGGAAGAATGGCCCAGATGATTCAGTTTATATCATAACATTGTTTCTGTGCAGGTTGATATCAGATGATTGTTATGAAGATTGTATGACAGTAGATGTATACTACTGTAGTGGATGTGTTCCACTGTTTGTGACTATACGTCACTGATCAAGTACCTGTGTGCTACTTGGTGTGGTAGTGTACCACTGGATTGTAGTTGTGTACTACTATGGATAGACATAGTTGTGTTATATTGAATGATATTATTCTGATTGCCTTGAAGACTATCAGTAGTGTTGAAAATGATTATCAGCAAGATGGATGATCAATTAACAGAGATTTCCCAGACATAAAATGGTTTAGAACATTTATTCTTCTAGATTAGAAGAATGGCTCTTGTGTCACTCTGTGGAGTGAGCATCATGTCTGATTACTCAAATAGAGTATAGTTCTGAGAGATGATGCAGCTGATGACACTAATAGTGATGATGGTGCTCATGATCTAATCATGAGATAGTCTAGACGACTATGTTGATGCTACTGAGTAGATAGTATGTTTGTGCTCAAGACAATTAACTGTAATACTTCCCTAGCTAGGAGGGAGTGTTGATATTATGATAGCTGCAGGAGGTATTTACCTTCATGTGTAAACCTGATGAGAATAGAATACTCCAGGAAGAAAGAAGAAACCCTAATGAGTTGGCTAATAACCCTAGAAGACATGTCGGCTCAAGAAGATAACTTGTATTAGGTTATTAGCCTCCAAGAGAAGAACTTGGCCAGAAGAAATAATATATACTAAACAAACAAATACCCAGAATGAGAATTCAGCCTAGGCAGTTACCCAGAATTACTATAAATACAGGAGGCTAGTCTTCATTCTGGCAGGCAGTCTCAGAATTGTAGAGCAGCACTTGTGTGCACTGTAGTGCCCAGTTTTGTGTGCAGGTTTGGAGGAGAGCTACCATTGCAGTTGTTGCAGCTAGTAGATCACGTTTGTCTTGGAATATCTCTTGGTTAGGGTTTGGAATATCTGATCAGCTCTTGTTGGTGCGCTTTCCTTAGGGAAAGGTGCGCTACTCTTTGTTTGGCTATCTAGCCTAGGGTTTTCTTCCGTAGTGATTCTCTGTCAAGGTTAAGGTGCTCAGAGGGTGGCTTCGGCCTATGGTTGGGTGACAATAGCGATATTGTCAATGGTAAAACAAGCACATCCATTATATTCTAACATTTAGAAGCTTTCCTAGACAAGATCTCCTTTAGAAAAACTTAGCAAATAAAGAGCAAGAAATAAGAACCTT
>JZKD02S1240776.1:0-12330 GCA_000966675.3 Picea glauca
TGAGACGAAGCTTCAGCTTCGGTATGTGGAGGTGGGTCAGATAAAGGGTTATCTACAGGGATATGCAGCTTGGTGCAGATCATCGAGATGACAGATTCAAGCTGGGTAGCCATGTATTGTTTGAGTTCCTTGATTGAGGTGGCGATGGAGGACTACATGGTGGTATTGATGGTGACAACATTGGCACTGAGTTGTTTCACTTCTTGTTGGGTCTCTGGGAAATTAGATTGCAAGGTATTGAAGCGATATTCCAAGTCTTGGTTACAGGTATGGGCCATGATGACGAGGGAACCGAAACAGGGTGGGTGGGGTCAAAACTTTTGTTGAAAAATGATATGTATGAATGTGATAAGGGTAAAGAGATAAATCCAATAGAACAGGTCTCAAATAATGGTGAAAAAATTTCCATACTGAAGAGTTATTTTTTTTACACCTGCGGAGTTATACTCCAGTCTGAAGAATACTGCAGTGATGAAATGCCCAAATTCTTAACCAGGAAGAAATGTGTAGTGATTTGGCAACCTGAACATAGTTGCATGACAATAGATATTGTCTATTTTAATGTTTTTGTTTCCATCCCCAAGGGTTAGGTATTCAAGGGTTCTACAAACAAGGGTTTTCCCTGTGTTATAGCTCTCTGATATACGTGCGGGACCTAACAGTAGTACTCGACCCAATATCTCAGGGCACTAACTAAGGATGCTAGACTGTTCCCTTAGCCGTACTAGCCGACTACCCAGGTACTAGAGAGTATATTCCTGAGTGTTTTTCTCGGTGGCACTATAGTAGTCAGGCGATCGATCGGTTTATCTAAAGAGGGCTTCAGGAAATCTAGGTCGATCTGTACACAGGTGATGTCTGATGTAATTCCACTCGAAGGGGTACCAACAGGGGTTACAAGGGTGGCCAATAGATGTGATCTTAAGTACCACTTGTATTTCCTGCGTGTATGAATCCATCAACCGTGGGTTTATGCGTGTAATGATAGATCTATGTGGCTTAAAGATGCTCGAATATGTCTCCACCCTGAAAAAAATTTAACCCACAATTTCTGTCGAGGAAAGTGCTTTGATACCACTTGTAATATGCCAGATATAAAAAGTATGCAGAACATAAATAAAATGATAGAAATGGAAGATAAACAACAATATAACCAGAACAATCACAACAATAACACGGAAATGATATCAAAATAACATCAAAAAGAGCATTGTGATTCTGAGAGCAATGTTCACAGGCCTCTTGGAGGGGGAAACCTCCATTCAAGTAGAGCTCTATTACAATAATATCCAAGCTAGGGTTCTCATACCCTCGATTCCTATTTATACTAAATATATCTATCAATAGAAGCATCTAGAGGAACATCCTTCTAGAAGCGAAAGCTTCTATTAGGTATTCTTACATTTGACTTATTATACTTTATTGCAAGGCCTTATTAATATTGACCTTTATTACATAGGAATACATTGTTCTACCTATGTGAGGGGTTAGGTCCCTAACAAAGTCGAATGCAGAAGTTAGATATAAAAGTCGGTCGAATAGACAGTTAGAGTCGACCGACCAGGTAGTTAAGAACTGTAACTAAAATGTAACTGAATGACATGCATAAATGTGTGTGTGTCTGGCTATGTAAAAAAAAGATGGAGGTTGTTTTATCTACATAATAAAGTGTATTGGATGGTTATCCCATTACTTGTGTATGCTTCCATGTGTCTCTGTGTGTGCTTATATATGATACTATAATACATGTTTCTCTGTGTAAGGATCTTCCAGTAACTTCTTGTACTTTCCTTTAGAATACAACGATACTTCATCATTCTATAATGTTCGTGAGGAGGCCCCCACCTTGAAAATCCTTGTTGTTATAGTTATGTAAACTTATTTTTAGGTCATACTACCCTATTTACATATAATATTAACAAATTGTATTATCTAGGTAAATTAAAGAAGTGGACCAATGTTTCCTTTGTTCTCGTTGAAACAAGTACTCACCTATAACCCTTGTATATGGGATCTTGTGTAGCTTTCCATGCCAAGTTTTTAGAACAATATCGATGTCCATTGCAAGACCTCCCTTAGTTTTTAAGGCATTTCCTATTTACCTTTGATGGAGTTTTCCAAATTCATGAATTTTTGACTTCCCTATTGATATTTGATTTCTTATCTAATTTTTCATATTTCAAAGTCATATTCCAAGGCTGGGACTACAACAAAGGAATTACACACAATAATACTTTGATTTTATATAGAAACACATATATTGAATAGATCTTGATTACAAAAACTTTACAAACACCATAACATATAGAATTATGACACTGACATGTTATGATATCATGCATTATTGTGAGAAGTTGCTATTAATTATTATTTCATATGAAAATAGTTTATCATACCCTTAATGATTGAGAAAGGTTACTCCTCTCTACAAATAGGTCACTTTATGTTTTCTTGGTTTGGTTGAAACTGCATTTTGGTTTTGACACTTAGGAAAATTTTGATGATCAATTTTTGACCATCGAACAAGTTAGTCTAAACTCCTCTAGTGTACACTGGAGGAGTTCCCTCCAACTGATCCGATGACCATTAGAGAAATTCCCTTGTTCTCTCCCAAAAGCCACCTCACAACTTTACATAAATTCCTCTGCTTTGACTGGAGGAGTTCTTACTAACTCCTTTTGTCAAACCGAAGGAGTTCCTTTCTTCTCTTCCAACAACCACCACATGTCCACTAGGGAATTTCCTCTAAACTTTTCCTGGATAAAAAACTCCATCGGCATAATTTGTATAAACCCCTCTGGTATACATTAGAGGCTTTCTCATAAGCTACTCCAGTGCATACCAGAGGTTCTTTCTTAAACTTCCCCGATGTGATTTTCCAAAACTTGTCAATTGTATTATTGCACTTGTTTGTTTATAAATAGGTTCTCTCTCTCTCAAATTCTTCACTATTGTTTCTCATGAGTTCCAAAGAGTCGCGATGAAAAAGGAACCGAGCAAACCCTGTCATTCAATCTTGTAACTTGCGAAGTCCTCTAGTCATTACTTTTGATGGTTATCCACGTAGTATTCAAGTGCCAGGTAATCCATAGACACTTTCTCTCACTTAACTATTAGGGTTAGTATTTTTATTCTTTCTACTGAATCATCATTTTGACAACCGCCTCTTAAAAAAAAAATCGCCCTGCCATCAATTTTACCTTAGGTACCCATGGTGTCTCTAGCACATAATCTCGAACCTTAATCCTGGACAATCTAGAGACCTTGACCCCTTACCTCCTCTGGTCTTTAGTCATGCCTCACCATCTTGAATTTAATTGTTCTCCTCCCCCATGGACATATCCTTATCCTAATTTTAAGTCAAGTTGGGTTGAGCCATAGATTCCTCCATTGTCTTGATAAAATTTGGCACATTTTGATATCTTTTGAAGGGAGGTTGCACAAAATACATTGCCATCGTGGCCCAAGTTACCATCACAATAGGATTTGAACCCATGCCCAACCCGTGGGGGAGGCTAGAATGTGTCCTTACCTTTATATCTCTGCATTTTTCTTGAGTAAATCATGCCCAACCTATGGGGGGGGATAGCATGATTCTTTAATTTTATATTTATGTGTTTTTCTTGAGTAAATCGTGCCCAACCCGTGGGGAGGCTAGCATGTGTCTTACCTTTATATCTCTGCATTTTCTTGAGTAAATCGTTCCCATTCTATGGGGGAGGCTAGCCCATGTCTTTACCTTTATATCTCTGCATTTTTCTTGATTAAATCATTCCCAGCCTATGGGGGAGGCTATCCTGTGTCTTTACCCTTTATCTCTGCATGGGTGGAAGTCCTCCAGCTCGGTGCAATTCCAGTTACATAATAAGAAGGTTGATTTATAGGAATTATGATTTGGAGTAAAATTTCTATTTAGCATTTTATAATTAGAGTCTTTTAGTTCTATACGCTCTCCTTAATTCTATATTCATATTCCTTTAATGCGATATGCTCTTCTTTAAGGATATTGTAAATTGTTGTCTCGATGCGCCTTAAGACTAACATGAATAGATAATTTATTTAATCATTGGTTTACTTGCGCCATGCTATGTATAGATAGGAGTGGATAATGTTGTGTGTATTTTACTCTTCCTCCATGAATCATGTTGATGTACGATCCTTGAAAGGAGGAGATATCCTTTCACACTGAATAAAATTGATGATACTTTTGGGCCTTAACTTATGTCGTTGTGTGTTTCCTTTGTAATATTCTCTTGTTTTTGAATTTTTAACATTGATCACTTTTTGCATCATGAGTAGTTTGCTAATTAATCTGGAGTCATTGAATTGTGTAGAAGTATGTCTAATTTAGAAAATAGTTTCCACTCGCGCCTTTACTTATGTTGATCTGTGAATGTTCTAGAGTTGTTTACTCTCGTGCACACCGATTATTTAAATGTTGATGCATGATTTATAATGATGATGGTTACCCTTGTTCCTTGATTAAATGATGAATAGGATTGATGGATTGATCTAGTTGATGATGGGATGGGACTTGTTGTTAGTGGGATGTAGAGACCTCCTTGTTCCTCAGAACAATCGCTTGACATGAGACCTTAAATGGTTAAAATCAATTTGAACCTAGGCTTGAGCATTTCTTATGTGTCATGGAGGTCCTAAACTTGTAGGGTAAGTTGGGTGGGTAGTATCTTATGTCATTATTATGATTATATTTATGATCCTTAAGTTAGCGTTATATTATCTCATGTTATCATGGTGTTATTTGATGATTATCCCGATGACATGAGTTGAGAGATTTATGATTCATACTATTTATGTGTCTTTACTTATTATATGAATGTGATGATTATGGGATGCTATTTCTTTGTGTTAACGCGTAGATGTGTGTATCGTAGTTATGGTGATGAGGTGTCAGATTGTGTTGTGATTGACTGTTAATGCATTAATATTGTTTTGTTAATATATTGGATGATGTGTCCATTATGTTGTTATTAATCATGATGTATAATTTCCTAACGCAAAAACAAAAATTACATGTTGTACGTCACTTTTGTTTTCATAATGGCGGGGGCGTTACATATGGTATCAAAGCAGGTTCAACCCCACAACTTGGGATAATTATGCCTTCCAATGTATAAACCCTTGATTAATAATTTATCACTAATTAATTGAATTGTATTCGTGCAGGTAATCATGGTTATAGGACAATGTAGAGGAAGATGACGTGGTGATAGGGGAGGAGATGTGATGCCTCCGGTAGCATCCACGCCAGAGGGGTCTAACCCCCAAGGAGAAGAACAAGTCATCGGATAGGAACATATAGTTGTGGGGGATGTGGTTGAGTTAATGAGGTCCTTCCATAGGATTTCAGAGGCCTTGATTAGCCGTATGGATAGAGATGAGGCCATGGCACCGGTACCCCTTGAGGGTCCACAATGCACCCCAGCCAGTACTGGTAGTGTTCATTGAGAACTAGAGAAGGTCAAGTTTCCCGAGTTCTTGGGTGCCACAAATGACATAGCCACTGAGGCATGGTTGGATAAAATGGTGATGTGATTTGCAATTCATGAATATACCTCCAACATGAAAGTCCACGTGGAGGTATTTTAGCTGAAGGGGAGCACTCTTCTATGGTGGAAGATTCTCCTGCCATAAATGAACATGGTCGTTGAAGATGTGTCATGGGAATTGTTCGAGGAGAGGTTTCGAGAGAGGTATCTATCTAAGGAATTCATTGAGAGTCATCTCAATGAGTTCAATGCCTTATGACAGGGTGATTGTACGGTGCCCATGTAAAAGGATCATTTCATGGAGTTTCTTAGGTATGCTCCACTTCTGAAAACCAAGAAGATTAAGGTCAACAAGTTCGTGTTTGGCCTTAACATCAACATTCATGAGAAAGTGAGGATACTAATGACTTAGACGTTGCACGATGCTATCTAGAAGGCCCTCATAGCTGAGGAAGAGATGATAAGTAGGGGTCAGAGCAGGACTCCTGCAAGACCGACGGGATAGGTGACATCTGGTGCGCAACAACATCAGACACAAACTATACATCCTTCAGGGAATCGAGGTACTCCGAGAGGATCCACGTTCATGACACCATGATGACCGGTGCCTCAACAACTGACTCCCTATAGAGGACCATAGCACCAACAACAATGTCGTCCTCTACAACAACATTTTAGACCTATTCAATAGAACAAACCAGGGTTTTAGGTGGGTGGGCCATTCGATTCTACTTCGAGGATCCATAGTATTGGACCGAATACCTGATGTTGGACATGTGGAGAATGAAATTACCAACGTGAATGTCCATTTGAGAGGGCCAGAAAAGTCGGGTCATGCAGACACACTACAGTAGTACATTTAGGAAAGGTCCACCAGATTCATGCAATGGTGAATGACCACCATGTCGAGAACCAATATACTGTGCTCAAGATGTCAGGTACCATCGCTGACTAGAAATTTAGTATTTTGATAGATACAGGTGCTACAAAGAGATTTATTTCTGGTGCATTGATAAAAAGAATTAAGGTAAAGGCAGTTGAGCAGGATGAGTTTAGCTATGTGGAAATGGCTTCGGGAGCCAAGCAAAAAGTTGGAGGAAAGGTTATGGTTTGTATCCTTAACTTGGGAGATTTTTCCATGAAGGACAACTTGTACATCACGATCTTAGGATCTTATGACATTGTGATCGATATGGACCGGTTGGAACTGCATGGGGCGATACTCAACTCTAAGACGAAACAGTTGAGTTTGATTGATGATGAGGGATAGAGACGAGTGATTGTCAGAAGAAACTAGGGAGTTTCCCTAAGGTTCATCTCTTCCCTACAGCTACAGAATAACATGTGCAAGAGATGTAAGATATATGCAATATTAGCACTGAATGACAAGGGCATTGCAGAGGGACTAGAAAACCTTCTTGTAGTATGAGAGTTTGCATACGTATTTCCATAAGAGTTGCTAGGTTTTGTGCCTAAAATGGAATTGGAATTTAACATCAAATTAAAACTTGGAACTAAACTGATAGCAAGAACAACTTATCGGATGTTAACCCCTAAGTTATAGGAGTTGAAAATGAAACTGAAGGAGTTGTTGGACCTAGGACTTATACATCCAAGCATGTCTCCTTAGGGTGCACCTGTTATTTTCATACGGAATAAGGATGGGTCGTGGAGACTCTGCATTGACTACCGTCAATTGAGCAAGGCAATGATCAATAACCAATATCTATTTCCAAGAATAGATGATTTGTTTGATGAAATGAAAGGCGCAATAGTTTTTTCGAAGATCGACTTGAGATTAGGATATCACTAGTTATGGATCACGAAGGAAGGCATTCCTAAGACCGCATTCAAGATGAGGTTTGGGCATTATGAATTTACTATTTTACCGTTTGGATTGACAAACGCCCCAGGGGTATTCATGATCTTGATGAATGGGGTGTTCTGTGAATGCTTAGACAAGTTTGTTCAAGTATTCATTGACGATATTTTGATATATTCTCAGATGATGGAATAACATGACGAACATCTGCGCTTGGTACTACAATGTTTACAAGAGAACAAATTATATGGGAAACTATCAAAATCCTCTTTTTACCTATAGAGGATTCATTACTTAGGGCATGTTATCTTTAGTGAAGGTATTGTTGTGGATCCAGCGAAGGTAGAGGCTATTATGGAATGGCTCACACTGATGAACATACCAGAAGTACGTAGCTTCGTGGGTCTAGTTGGATACTATCGACGGTTCATCGAAGGTTTTTCAAAGATAGAAAATCCTATTACATAATTGCAGAAGAAAAACAAGAAGTTTTTTTGGACCAAGAAATGCGTGGAAGAATTTCGAAGGCTCGAAGATCTGTTGACAATAACGCCAATAATAAAGTTCCCTGACATGGATGAGGACTTCTTGGTATGCACGGATGCATCCAAGGAATTCTTAGGTAGAGTCTTGATGCAAGACGGTCGAGTAGTCGCTTACATCTCAAGAAAGTTAAGAAAGCATAAGGATAACTATGCGACGCACGATTTGGAGTTATTGGCCATTGTGTATTCCTTGAGTGTAACACATTTTTATGCAAAGTGACTTGAAGGCGTGGCAAATGCGTTAGCCATAAATACTTAGTGAGTATGACTTTGAGATTACCTACATAAAAGGAACAATGAATAGAGTGGCGGATGTGTTGAGTCGGGGACCACACATATTTTCGGTGATACCTATTCAGAAGAATCTTTGTGAAAATATTCTAAATATACAACGTGACGATGACTAGTATAAGGAGGTTAAGGAATTTATCGGACAAGGCACCATGTTGGTACCAAAATTTTAGGGATTTACTATGGAAAATGACATATTAATGAGATGTAATAACCGTATTTATGTACCTCCCAATGACGAGTTGAGAATTTTGATCTTAAACAAAGCTCATAGAGCAGTGTACATGGCTCATCCATGAGTCACGAAGATGAGTGCAGACCTTAAACCCTTATTTTTCTGGAAAGGAATGAAGGCAAACATAGTTAACTATGTGGTGAGATGTCTAGAATTCCATCAAGTGAAGGCGACACATAGACATTTGAAATGATTAATAAAACCACACGCTTTTCTATAATTGAAATGGGAGGTCATTTCGATGGACTTCATTGTTGGATTTTCATTGATGACAAGGAGGCATGACTCAATTTTTTCAATAGTAGACACTCTGAGGAAGAGTGCACATTTTATCCTTGTCCGTACGATGTATGAGGTGCCAGACATAGCTATAGTATTTATCAGGGAGATAGTGATATTGCATGGCATGCCTAAGAGAATCATTTCTGATCGAGGATCAGTGTTCACATGATGATTTTGCACTAGTTTCCAAGAGGCCTTGGGAACTAAAATTAACTTTAGTACCACTTATCACCTGAAGACAGACGGGAGGTAGAAAGAAAAAACCATATCTTGGAATATATGTTACGTATGTATTTGATGGACCAACAGAAGCGTTGGTAGGATTTATTGCCACTCATAGAGTTTCCATACAAAACAAAATATTAAAGAACCATTAAGATGGTGCCATTCGAGTTTCTTTAAAGGAGATGGTGTTAGACACCTTTGAGATGGGATCAGCTGGAGGATAGGGTCCTAGTAAGACCCAAAGTGATCCAAGAAATGGAATAAAAAATGAAAAAGATAAGACAAAGGATCAAAGAAGAGCAAGATCGACAAAAGTGTTATGTCGATGCGCATCACGTTGAGTGTAGTTATGAAGTTGGTGATCAAGCCTTGTTTCAGGTAAAACCACACAAGAGTTCGATCAAGTTTGGGGAGGGTGCTAAACACTCTCCTAGGGTTGTGTGACCTTTCAAAGTTGTGGAAAGGAAAGGCCCCATGGCTTATCGACTAGCCTTTCCTTATTCTTTGAGGTGTATGCACGATGTTTTTCATGTATCTCTTTTGAGACATTATGTTAGTGATCCTACACATGTGATTGACATGATTTCCTTGCAGGTGTTAGACAAGGGTGCACTCACGTTGGAGCCAATATGCATTATGTACTATCGCATTTGACAACTATGGTGTCGAACAGTCGATCAAGTCAAGGTCCGGTGGGAAAATTATATTCCACACTCAACTACCTGGGAGGATGCATATGATATGCGCCAATGGTTTCCATTTTTGTTTGATAGTTACAAATTTTAGATATTATCAGATAATTTATTTATGCACTTATATACTGTGAAACTTTGGGACAAAGTTTAAACAAGAGGGGGTGTATGTAACATCCCCCTCTTGCGCACACATGATATGACTTATTCTTTTGAGGAAACTTGCGTGCAAGTGATCTGGTTTAGTATATGGTTGTCTATTTCACTTATGGATTCTGATTATGATGCTTATGGATTATGATGCTATGTTATCTGATATCTATGTAAAGACAGGTTCCATTGATGATTTTATCCTGAGTGTGTAGGACACTTGACAAATTGAGGATGTCGATGGCATTGATGGACCTCTTTGAACTCTGGATCAAGTCAGGGAGTGGACTGTATATGGTTTGGGTATTTTTGTTTATGCATATATGGCATATGATTGGGTATATTATGATGTTTTTTATGGATCTTTGAAATGTTTTGTTGATGGATGCAAGATAACGATTTCTTGCTAATCAAACTCAAATTAAGAGTAAAGGGGCCATGCAAAACAACCAAATATTGATGGAGAGGTGTGGCAATAGCCCTGCCATAGCCTACTAGCACTCCTTCCATGGCTTGAATTGTAGGTTAACAATTACCTAGTTCGGGTTATCCACGATGTCGTGAGGGCAGACTGAGACAATCGCTCACGAAGATTATAAGGGGTGCACAATAAGGTGTGTCCTTATTCCTTTGAGGCCCTTAGTCTCTCACAAGGTCACTTGATGGAGTATTGACTCCAAGGGTTGGAGAACTACCAAAGTCAGTCAAAGGTGAGTGGCATCCTTGGAGCATGTAGTGTGTCTTGAAGGGAACGTCGCAGAAATAAAACATGAATAAAGGCGAGTGTCACCCATGGAGAACATAGTGCATCTTGAAGGGCACATCGTGTTTTTAATGAAGGTGAGTCAATGAACCTAGGTGCCTAGAAAACAATATTTTGTTTTGACATCGTCAGCCTTAAAATAAATGTTAAATGATTAAATTTTATTAATTATAAAATTCCCTTAAAAATTCTAAGCCTAGTTTAAAATTAAGCATAGGTATAAATAGGGTAAGAACACTAAAAAATAAATAATCAATTAATAAAAGAGGGATGAAGCAAAATCAAGTTAAGAATTTAAAAGAGAAATATTTATCTAATACTTAATTATTGATTATGTTCAAGACATGATAAATTGGAACTTAGACAAAAAAGGGAAATGAATGTTAAAAGGAATGTGGAAACATAGAAAGGAATCTAGTCTAGTCTAACTAAAGAACTTTCCTAAATAAAACAAAACTAATTTTTAGAAAGGTGTTAGTCATTCAAAGTAAATAGAGGGAATAAATGGACAACAAGGAGATTTTTTAGGAGCGATTTTAGGATGGGTGAGGGAAATTGACATTAAATTAAATTAAATGAATGAATTTATGGTGCAATTAAGGGATAAGGTGACAAGTGTACGAGAGAGAGTATTTCCTAATTAAATTTTAATAAAATGAATTAAACATGAAAATGGAAAGTGGTCACTAAGAAGAACTCTATAAAAGTAATGGCTGAGAAGAGGAATGGATCACGACTAGTATGCATAAGGTTATGCTGTCAGAATTTTCTTGACTGATTTTTCTTGTGGGAGTTGGGATACCCAACTCGAAGAAGAGAGTGGTAGCTTGACCTTGCAAGGCAAGATGGGAGCTATATTTTCTTTGGTTTTGTGTGCATGGCCCCTTTGTAGATCAGGGGGATAATGGGGAAGAAGAGTACCCCTAGCATTGGCTGGGAGGTACCGGTGAGGTCTCAATGATTAGCAAGTGGAGGCGAGGATAAGCACAAGTTTCAGTCCGAGGATGCCAACAACATCCTACGTCAACATCGACATCCTGATTGGTTACGGTATTTGGTTAGTCGATTCTCCATTTTTATAAATCTTAAACTATATTGAATTTATTTTGTTCATCTCCTAGGATCATAGATTTCTTCCTTTATTTATGTATGCTTAAAAATATTGAAGAAAATTTTATTATAGAATGGCATTTTATTCCGGGGATCACCTCAGTGGTTTGTTTACTTTCTTTTCTATCCAGCAAGGGTATTCTCTCCTGGGCACTTATTCCCTCCTCAACCTCTGCGATTATTGTATTTTATTCTCTTCAAATTCGTGCTTCCATCCAACGATTTTGGGGTGTCACTGCCATTTATTTAAAACATTTTTTTTTACCTAGAAAAATTTTATTCTTTTTTCTCAGTGAATTCACTTCTTGTACAGTGAAATTACCCCCTCATTTCTCTGTGTTTATTGTTTGTTTTGCCCAAAAAAATTTATTTTTAGTTTTCTCAGTGAATTCACTACTTGGTACAACAAAATCACCGTTGATACATCTACGTTTCCCTTGGGTATTTATTCTGTTGAACAACTGAGAGGGGGGGTGAATCAGTTGTTATCGTGCTTAAACAATTATGCTTCTTTTTAAAACTCTTTGCAGAAATACTGAATGATGATCACAATAATAAAGGGAAATAAACAATGGCATTTTCAACATCATTCACATATATGAGAAACACAGAGACAGATATTTCTCGAGGAAACCCATACAGGGTAAAAACCTCTTTTTCTTTATATGATAAGTAATAATTACATTCTTTACATTATCATACATA
>JZKD02S1240798.1:11348-28210 GCA_000966675.3 Picea glauca
GTAGATAATGCACATTTGTGAATAAATTGTAATTAAATTAGTAATTAGATAGTTGATTTGAGTTATTAGTCTTTTGTATATATAATAGTTAGAGTAGTTTGTAGTTAGTTTTAGTCTATTGAGTAGTTTATAGTTAGATTAGTATATTTAATTTAGTTTGTTTTATTAGTTTAGTTTGTTTTATTAGTTTTAGTTAGTTTTATTAGTTTAGTTAGATTAGTTAATTCAGATCAGTTTTTCTCTTTGGTTTTCTTAGGAGGCCTTAGAGCGGCCAAGGGAGCCGTTAAACTCTTCAGGGTGGTCCATTCCAAACGGCTTGGGTTATTTAGACAACCCCGGACCGGTTCCACTCTCCCAGTTGACGGACGGTCAATTTTCGCCCGTCAACATGTTGATCAAAGAGGAAGTACATATTCCTTCTATGTAACATGTAAAACAAATTTTGCAGTTAATAGAAAAGAATTTGTGGTTTTCCCATTTGGGTTCCCGGATAAAATACTGTGTCAAAATTTTGTTTGCATTAATAAATGAAAAAAAATGATATAATTGTTGTGTCACTAATTCACCCTCCTCCTCTCAGCGACAGTATATGATTCTACAATTGGTATCAGAGGGGGTTCCTTCAGCACAATCTAACAAACTTGAAGGTAGATATTGAATATGGGTCAACAAGAAGGGATGTCCAACAACAAAGCACCATTGTTCAGTGGAGAAGGCTATGCTCTATGGAAAATAAGAATGAAAAACTTCCTGTTAGCACTCGGTTTTTATATCTGGAAATCTGTTATAGACGATTATATTTCATCGACTACTCCACCCAAAGAATCTGGAGGAAAGAAAATCTGTGATGATAACTCAAGAGAAGTTAATGGAATTCTAGTTGGGTTGACTAATTCTATATGTGTGAAAGTTATGCATTGAAAATCGACCAAAGAAATCTAGGACAAATTGGAAGTTGTATATGAAGGAAATGACAAAGTCAAAGAAGCTAAACTACAGACCTACATAACTCAATTTGAAAATTTGAAAATGAAAGAAGAAGAAAATATTGATGAGTACTTTCACAGGGTAGATGAAGTGGTCAACTCAATTAGAGCAGCAGGATAAGAAGTTACAGATAAACCTATTGTGAAAAAAATACTAAGGTCGTTACCTATGAGATCTAATGCAAATATTTCTTCAATAGAAGATATATCTGATCTAAAAACACTCACAGTTGATCAGCTCCATGGAATATTTACAGCATATGAAATGAGAACAGGGCATGATAAATCAACAAAATATGAAACAACCTTCAAATCATCAAGGACAAAGACAAATCAGTAGCAAAATCCTCAATCTAATAATCACGAAGAATCTAATTTGGAAGAAGCCAATTTCATTAGAAAACTTCAGAAAGGTTCAAGGAAGTACAAAGGCAAGCTTCTGTTCAAATGCTTTAACTGTGGAAAAGTTGGACATTTTGTATCCAAGTGTCCTTACCCCAAGGAGGACCCTGAAGATCAAGAAAACAAAAATATTCAATATAATAAAAAGGAAAAACCCAACTTTAAGAAAAAGTTTTACAGAGGGGAAAATAATTTTTATTCAAAAGAGGAAAACAACAGTTCATCTGAGTCTAGTGATAACAATGAATCTGACGATGATGAAGTCATTTTCTTAGGTATTGAAGAGTCTAATGAAACAAAAAAAATCAAATATGAAGAAGAGCTAGAAGATGAAGAAGAAGTCTATATGGAGGAATAACTTCTCAGTGCTCTGAATGAATTAAGAAAATACAAAACCAGATATAGACACATGAAAGGTTTTGTAGTTGAACAAAAAGAAAAATATGAATAAAAGGAAAAAGAAATGGAGAAACTCATGAGCAACCTGAGAAAAAAAATCTTAGAAGCAAATAAGATCGAAGAAAATCTGGAAAATTCTCTTAAGGAAAAACAAATAACTTGTGAAAGAATGGAGGCAGAAATAGTTCATCTGAAAAAGGAACTGGATGAAAAAATCATTCAAACAAAATTTGAAAATAGCTCTAAAATATTAGATAAGATTGTTACAGCTCAAAGGGATCCTAAAAATAAAAATGGAATAGGTTATTCTCAAAAGGAAAGCCATGTTAACTCAAAATCCTATGCAGATGCTTTTCGAAGTACATTCAAGAAGAAGAATGAAGAGAAGACAAGTAATGACAAGAGCCCCAAAACATTACCTCCACTCATTAGGGAAGAAGGCAAGACAATACCAAAGAATATTTATCAAAACAGGTATCCTCACATTTTTCTTGATTACTGCTATGCTTGCTCAAATTTTGGACACAAAGCTATAAACTGTAGAGCATATAAAATGAAGAATTTGAAGGTTAAGAACTACATCCATAAAGATAAACAAGTAGAAAAACCAGTTAGAGGCAGAAACTATAACCCCTTTAAACCCTTACAAGAAGGGGACTTACAATGCTTCAGATGCCACAACCATGGGCATAAAGCCATTAATTGCATACTAATGGAAGCCTTGGAATAGTCCAAATTAATTAGAGAGCAGAAGAAACTTTGGAGTGTAAAAAAATCAAAGAGGGATTGCCTTATTGACCTAAAAATGCAAGATGAAAAGGATTTATGGTATATTGATAGTGGATGATCGAAACATATGACAAGTAACAAGAACAAGTTTTTAGACTTAAAGAAACAAATAGGTAAAGTTACATTTGGTGATAATGCTTCAAGTAACATACTCGGGAAAGGCACTGTGAGCCTGGTGTTGCACCTCTTTTGTCACCTAAATGATCAAAACAGAAGTGCTTACAAGCTTAGTTGGGCTAGCTAAGCAAGACAGTTGTAAGGGAAAGGGTTAGAGAAAGAAACATAAAAGATTAAGCTAAGAATTAAACTAAGAAAGGAAAAAACAACTAAACTATTGCATAAGGACATAATAACAAGAAGCAAACAAGACTCATGTCACCAATGGAAAGGATTTGTATTAGTGAAAAGAAAAACACCAAAGAGAAAGGGGACTTTGGGTCCCTTCTTCCTCCAAGGGAGGGATCTTGGACCCCCAAACTTGAGCTCTTCTTATAACTTGGAAACTTGAAAGAAATGGTAAAAGAATCCCAATCTGACCCACTCAGAGGTGAGATGGATTGCTTAAATGGAATGGTGCTAGTATACCCTTGATAGGAAAAAAGGATTCTCCAAGAGAATAGTAGCAACATAACCTTACAAATGAATTCCTTGAAAAATATAGTGCACCCATGCCCTTCTTCTATAACATAGCTTTGAGACATTATGCAACTAGCTTTTAGTGTGAAAAGGGGTTGTTTAGGGAATTTTTAGGTCTTTGACCAGCCACCCAGCCGGATCCAACCGAGATTTGGAAGTCAAATTGACTTGGAAGCTGAACTAGAAGTGGGTGGGAGGCTGACCAATCTCATAAATACGTCGTTCTCACATGTGCGCAATTTTTAGCGTCCATAGTCGTGCATCTTGCTCATGTGTGGTTTTTATGCGTTTCTGAATGGAGCATGTGAGCATGCTCCCTATGTAGTCATAGCGCATCTTGATTTTATAACCGGTTACATAGTTTTTGACCTTTTGGAAATGATTTTTGGTAATTTTGGTCCATGGGTGGACTCATAGCTGTTTGAAAATGTTGGATTTGTATAGCCATTTACGGATGAAATTTCATTGATAACAGATGCCCCCTGATGGATGAGGTTAGGAGCATACAAATAACTGAAATTCATCAATGTTTCTTCTACTGGGAGTACCGTTGTAAGAAAGAGCGATAGTGAGAGTACCAAGAGTGACCCCGTTGGATGAAGAAAGGAACCTGTAGGACCCAACCTTCCGTAAGGTGTGTAAAAATAAATTATGTACAAACAAGGTGGGCATGCCCCATGCTTGTGTCATGTAACTCAAAAAGGATGTTGTACAGTAACTGAAACTGTGTGTTGATGTAGATAACTGCAGTGCCCTTGGGGGCAGTTGTGATAAAGGCAGAGGACAATTCTGAGAAGGAACATACTCTGAACAATAGGCAATGACACTTGTGAGAAGTATCACGGATTCTGTGGGCATTGATAGCCTAGCCAAGTTCAGAGGTCTTCGGCATATATGAAAATAGACTGCAATAGTCACAAAGTAAGACCCACCGTGACATGAAAAAGAGTTGAAGTTGAATGTCTTGGGGGTCAACGACAACAAAGAGCAATGATGGTTCTCCCTATGTCGTCTGAGACTCCTCATTGTAATGGTAATGAGAGTCAAGATACTGTCACCCTTATGGAAACTGTGTTGATGTCAAAAAAAAGGGAGACGTGACTCCAAGAAGCAAAGGGCTTCATGAATTCTACTAGGTGAGGGTAGGAATTGAGGAGGTACATGGATGAAGTCAAGATGTGTGGAGGCTCAAGACTACCCTTGGTTGGATATATATGTGAAGGATAAGTGGCTGCAATCGTTTGATGAGGTCAAGTGTCAGGAGGACAACAAGACGTGGGATAAGTTGTGCCAGAGGCAGGACAAAGTGATAAAACTCAGAGAGAAGAGGTAGGTGGTTTGTGGGGTACTCAAAGTTTATGGATAATGTCAACAGGATGAGATGATAAGGAGTGCCCTAACCAAGGGTGACATGGGTTGCATTTTCCAGGAAGGTCCCCAAAAGGGGGCAATAAAAAGTTATGTAAAATGTTGGAAATAATGGCTTAATTACAATTTTTTTTTTTTTTTTTTAAATCATGGGGATAATAATGTAGATAAAGAAATGGGTGCCCTAGAGTAGGATGGTTTGGCCTGGAGATGGCTCAAGTTGGTGGAAAAAACAAGTGGAGGGTGGGGGCGCCATAGGCTAGTTTCTGTAGTAGGGCAATGTATGGCGGGAGATCTGAGGATGGGCAAATTTGATGATGGGTGAAATGGATGGTAAATGGTGTTGCGAGAGTGCAGTCAAAATAATCTGTGAGGAAGTGTCCTAAGAGTCCATTGGGAAGGCTAGAAAAATGAGGAGAATGAGTATGTGGCTGATGCTCGACATGATGTAAGACTATCGAGACTCCCATCCCTAAAGGGTTGACAACAACATGAGTGTCATAGTGCCAAGGGGTCTATAAATGGGACAACTCATGTGGGAGAGAGTGTTACCAGGTGACAGTACTTGAAATGCAATGGAGGTGGCGGTACTGCAGAGCCGGATATGGGGACCTTAAAGGTAATTTTAGAGGGTGTGACTGGAGATGTAATTGAGATTCAAAGGGAATGATTACATGCCAGTGTTGATTATTTACCTGAAGAGTTTGTGTTGATGTATGATTCCCAAGTACCCACACACATGAAAACCAAATACCTGACATGAACAATATCTGAAGAGAATCGAACATACAAGTATTTATTTGATAATTTTGAACATGAGCATGCATACCTGGATGGGGTATGGAAAAATGTCTCCCCGGGGGATAAGGATGAAAAATGGCCCGAGGACTATTTTGATGTAGAGGACGAGGTGTTGATCCTGTGCCTGAAGATGGATCGAAAAACGAACACCCAGTGCTCCCGAAATGGGGTCTAGAAGTTTGGCAAAAAGGACTATATATAGTTGTAGGGCCCACATTGCCACCTCATTTGTACCTACTGTCAGAGTGATAGGACAAGAGATATTTCGAGGAGATTTGGAGATTCTAGGAGAGCGAGGCAGTCGATTCAGGACCAGTGAACTTCAGGTTGGTTGTCCTAACATCATGCATAGAATTAAGTTTTCTATTTGTGGGTAGGACCTGTACGGAGGGCCGTACAGGGGCCTTTATGGGTGTGGACCCCCCATTGTGTGGGCGATCGGGAAATATGTGTTCATGGGTGCATGCCTGCTATCCCGATATCCACACATGGGGGCACCTTAATGAGGGACACAAGCATGCATGATATGCGCACCTGTAAACTAAACAACTATGCATAGGTGTGCGACTGTGTAGTGGACAAGCGCGCTATGATACATGCCTGTGTATGTGATAGGGGTACATGTGGTGCCTTTGTATGACTGCCAAGCGTGCACACATGTGCGCATGTGGGATGAACATGCACGCATGTGTGCATGCTTATGGGGTGAACAGGCATGCATGTGTACGCGCCTATGGGTTTAAATAGCCGCGCCTTGGGGGCAAGGCTAACGGGTGCCAAACTTTATCTTTTTGGAGATTTGTAATGTGTTTATGGTGGAGATGACTGATCGAGAACTGTATTATGTGGTTCCAGGTGATCATCTTAGATGATGACGGTTCAGTAGAGGGAGAGGGATTGGTCGTAGCTCAGGGAGGCTGTGGCCCTTGAGGAGTCGACGATTCGCGATACTTTAGCAGCGTGTGGGCTGTTGAAGTTATTTGAGTGCCCATTGATATGAGCCTAGGAGTACATCCTACAGTTCTTGATCCAGATGTGGAGTCTAGATTTGCATTGTTTTCTACTGCGGGGTGAGCAATTGGCCTTCACTACAGTGGAGGATGCGTATTTTCTTATTGGGCTCCCTTTTCAGGGAACGCCTTTACCGGCAGATCCCGTACTACCTAGGGATGGGAAGTTGGCTACCCTAGGCTGGAGGTATGTTTTTATGGTGGATTTTATGTTAATCTCCATGGTGAGTATGGGGGCTATGGATGCCCTGGTTCATCATTGTGTAGTAGCGATGGTTGTGAGGTTTTATGGGTCCCTCGCGACTCAGCGGATCAGTGGTGGCCAGCTGAGGATTATGGGGAGGGCACTAGCAGGAGAGAGTTTTTCCTGGGGCTTGATGTTGCATGCCAAGATGGTAGGGCAGCTTGACAGGTGTCAAGCTTCTGACTTAGGGGATTTTTCCTTTGGGTCCATCTTGGTGGCATGGTTTTTGGAGAGGGTGCTAATGTTGTGCCCTAGAGTTTTATTGGGTGCACTTAGGGCATGAGAGCCACGACTGATGTGGTGGGCCAGGATTTTGATTCGCCACAGTGGCGAGGAGGGAGAACATTATTTCACGGCCGAGGTGACACAGGTGTGGCGGCAGATGTCGCAGATCTTACTGCATTATCCGTACTGTGCGGTGGACTTCCAGGGTGATCTAGATATGGTGTCACCTCCAGGAGAGGTGTTCGATCATCAAGGTATGATGTATTTTTTTATGTTTTAATATTTAGATAGTATAGCATATGTACTATGTATATATGGATGTTGATGTTATCCTTTTTTTGTTTGTATGTGCAGATGTGGGACCTCGCAAGCGTGAGGTTGAGTGGGTTAGAGCACCGGCTCGTCAGGGGCCAGTGAGGCCTCCGTGGGTAGAGCCACGGGAGGGAGAGAGACGACGATGCGAGGACACTGAGGCGAGACCAACTGGTGAGGAGAGAGTGGCTAGGAGGCATTTTTTTGACGACCCTGGTGCAGGGCCATTGCATGCTCCCCCGGCTGAGGCCAAGGGAGATTTTGAGGACATTCATCACCACTTGGAGGAGGTACTAAAGGGTGTGACTAAGGGAATATGGCTACACATCTAGGATGAAGGTGTCCTGGAGCAGTGTGTGGGGGTTCCGCTAATGTGGCAAACCATGGTTTGACAAGCAGCCATGGCAGGTGCTACTATGACTGGGTGGTTACCTCCAGGGCCGGAGGGACCAATAGCAGGTGGGGTGCCACCTCCCGAGGGAGGGCCAAGTGGTGGTGCTCTAGAGGCACCATGAGTGCCTCTGTGTATATTTGTATTTTTATATAGACTGGTGAGCCAATTTGGTGTGGTGACACCAGTTTTGTACCAGGGTGATGTACAGGATGTACTTTATTTTTTGTGTAAACATTTTGATGACACTTTTGACCAATATATATGGATATACATTTTTTGGGTCTTTGTGATGTTCACATGTGTGTGAGAATTTTTAATGTTACTTTTGATGTCTAATCTATATGTTGTGACAGACTTGTAATAGTTTATGTGTGTGTAAGGGTGTCTTGATGTGATATATGCCAATCTAGTACAATGTTAGCCAGGTTATCTGTGATTTGATTAAATTGTCTTGGAATATGTGTAAATGTAATGAAATCAAAATGTCAGGATAAAAGTATAACTTCAAGGTATTTGCGAAAGAGGCAAAAATAAAAAATGCGGTACATGTTGTTGAGCTGGAGGACGACCAGTTGTGAGTCAAGTAAGACACTAAGGTGACGAATACGATGATGGTTGGCATCAGCGAGGAGATCGATGATGGTAGTGTATTCATCTTGGTTGTTGGTTGTTGAATCCAAATATATGTCGTTGGAGTGGAGCAGTTCATGTGAGGGGGAATAGAGGGCCCAAGCAGCCAAAGTGAGATTCTATGTCCAACAGTTGGCGCCGTCGACGTAACTGATGTGATAGGCCGATGGAGAAGGCATCTGTCAATAACACCAATGATAGTTTTAGGCATAAGATATGGAAAAAATATTAAAAAAACTATAAAAATAAAATAACCTAATGTAGAATGTCTATGCTCGGGCGTAAAATTTCTTTAAGTACAACCTGTTGAAGGGTTCTTTGAGGAAGAGGCCCTCAGGGGAAGTCGGGATGTATGCACCTTTGGTGAGGAAATGTTGGATAATGTAAGGGCCATGCCATAATGACTTGAATTTTCCATGACCGAGAGTATCGTGGGCGATGTCATAAGAAAGGATGATGTTGCCTTCGTGAAATGAGCAGAGATTGACATGGCGATCAAAGGTAGATTTTGACCATTTTTTGGCTGCCTCATTGTTCTGTAATGACGATCGATGATCTTCATCTAGGGACTCTAAGTGCAGAAAACACTGCTCCATTGGAGAAGTGTCAGGTAATAGCTCAATTGCGGTGCACAAGGTAGGGATTTTGCACTGGATAGGAAGAGTGGCCTCTACTCCGTGGACTAGATGAAATGGTGTGAAACTGGTGGCCATTTTCACGGCCGTACAATAAGCCCATAGCACGAAAAATAACATATGATGCAAATTGGTCTTATGTTTGTTAACCATGCGTTGTAACATGGTTTTGAGGACCTTGTTAACTGCTTCGACCTGTCCATTGGACTGAGGGTAATATGGTGAGGCAAATTCATTGAAAAACCCTAATTGAGATGAGAGTTCGATGAAAATCTCCTTCTCGAAATGTTTCCCGTGATCAGAGACTAGTTGGAGTGGTACACCAAAATGGGATACGACGTGATTGAAGAAAAAATGTGTTGCAGTGTTAGTGGTGTTGTTGAAAGTAGGCATGGCTTCATCCCACTTTGTGAAATAATCGACTGTGATGACAATGTATTTGTGTCCATTGTTGGATGGGGGGTTGCACATCATGAAGTCAATGCCCCATTTATAAAAGGGGCCTACAGTAATGACTAGGTGTAGAAGAGAAGGTGGTGCTCATGCTTTGTTGGCATAAAGCTGACATTTATTACATTGTTTCACGGCATGAATGCAATCGTGAAATAATGTAGGCCAAAAGTAACCTGCACGGATGATTTTTTGAGCAGTGGACATCCCCAAAAGGTGGCCTCCGCAAGCACCATTGTGGTAGTTGTTCAAGACTCGATCAACCTCGTCAATAGTCAAGCATCAACGAAGTATGGTGTTGGCCCCTCGCTGATATAAGATATCTCTGATCAGGAGATAGCAGGGGGCCTGATGGCGAATATTTCGATGATCATATCATGATAGGTGGTTACTGAAATTTTGGGTTCGGAGGTAGACAAGGAGATCGTCGTACCAGGGGTCATCCGAGGGGATGTAAAGGAGATGTTCATCGGGGAAATTAGTATTGATGGGGGCACTGGTAGTATCGGAGGGGAAGGTTGTTACAAGCTCGACAAGGATGAGAGCTTTCTTTCTCTTAGGTGTTGCAAATTTGAGATCATATTCCTAAAGGATAACGATCCAATGGGAAAATTTACCATTAATTTGCTGACATATGAGCAAGTATTGCATGGGGTTGGAATCTACTATGACTTTGGTCATGCGAAGCAGAATATAATGGCACAACTTATGGACTGCAAGGACGACTGCCAGGGCTAGTTTCTCTTCATGATTGTATTTCAAGGGTGGCCCTGAGAGGTTTTTACTAATGTAGTAAATGACATGATCACGATCATCATCTCCTATTTGAACAAGAACTCCTGCTACTGAGATGGCTGAGGCTGATATGTAGATAATATAGTCGTGATTATAGTTGGGTGAACTAATTAAAGGGGCATTGGAGAGTGCCATTTTAAGATTGTCGAAATATTTTTGGGCATGTTCATCCCAGTGGAATGGGATGTCGTGGCATAATAAGCAAAGGAAACCATGTGCTCGAGTGGCATGGTCTAGGACAAGTCATCATAAAAAGTTAGTTTTTCCTTGTAGGCTCTAGAGTTGGCATAAATTTCAGGGAGGTGGAATTTCTGTGATGGCCTGGACTTTGAGTGGGTCCACGGTAATGCCACTTTGGGATATGATGAACCCTAGGAGGTGCCCAGTAGTGATGTAGAATACACACTTAAGGGGGTTCAAGCAGATGTTGTATTGATGACACCTTTGGAAGATGATTCGTAAATCATCAAGATGTTGAGTGTGTTTTTTGGATCAAGCTGTGAGGTCATCCAAGTATGCGAGAATGATATGGGCCAAATCATGAAAAATGTATGTCATAGCCCATTGGAAAGTTGCACCAACATTTTTTAGGCCAAAAGGCATGACACGATATGCAAAAGTACCCCCAAGGGGTGGTGAATGCAGTTTTGTATTGATTGGCTGGGTGGATTTGGATTTGATTATAGCCAAAGAAACCGTCCATGAAGGATAAAACCTCGTGGCCTGTGTAGTTGTCAATAATTTGATTGATGAAAGGTGTTGGAAAGTTGTCTTTGGGATAGGCGTGATTGAGATCGTGAAAGTCAGTGCATACACGGATGGTTCCCTGTTTCTTGTTAATAGGGACGGGGTTGGAGACCCATGAGGTATAGACGATAGGGTAAATGAATCCAGCCACACGTAATTTGTCGATCTCGATTTTGATGGTCACTGCTTTGGATGAGTGTAGCTGTCGTTGTTTTTGGCAAACTGGTGTGATATCAGGTCAGGTTTCCATGCGATGTTCGACAATAGAGAGATCAAGGCCAAGAATATCTGTGTATGACCAAGCAAAAATATCCCAGTACTCTTGGAAGAGGGCTTTGTAGGTGGTGACTTCTTCGGGAGTGCATGCAGCGCCGATGGTGATTTCCTCTACAACTCCATTTTTTATGGAGATATTGATTTTGATGGTAGGGGAAATGTTGGCCATATTTTCATCTTCAAAAGAGTTAGGGGCAGGGATGGGGTTATTGAACCAGTCAATATGCTCAGCTGGGATAAAATCCTTGGTTTCGAATGTGTAAATGGGGTGTTGGTTAGGAGGTGTGAATACTTCCTATGACAAGACGAGTGTTATGTGATGTAGTGCATCCCATGGGTAGTTAGGGGTGGTTAATTCCTCGAGTATGTCCTCGTCATAGTGGAATTGATGGGAATACAAGGGATCTAACAAAGTGATATTGGTGACAGTTACCGTGTGGTTATATTTTGGTGGTGAAGAAGTAGGAGGGATGACACAATGAGATTGCGATAGTTTTCTTGTCATGAACCAAATATCGAGATACTAAGGGTTATAAATGGTAGTTGGGCATAAAATTTTCGTGGGGAAATGCACGGGAGAATTGGGGGGATTTGGGGGTAAATTCTCATATAAATCATCCAAGAACCATGGAGGGGTGGGGAGTGTTTCTGGATTAGGAGAAATAATATGAAGAATCTTTGGTGATGAGATAGTGTTAGCCATCCATTCTGGAGGAGGTGTAGGTGTTTGAATGAGGGTCGCTTGGCATTTCCTATATTCAACGATCATAGGACATTGCTATGTGAAATGATCTAGTGATTCGCAGAGAGAGCAAGGGCATCTCATACGTTCATTGACTGAGGTTGTGACATAATGGATGTCAATGACAGTAATTGGGGTGGGTGTGTGCTGAAAGCTCTGGTGTACATCTATTAATGTTTGGAAAAATTGGGGTAACACTAGACAGTGTTGTGTGTAATGGCCATGTTCTGAACAGATGGCGCATGCGAATTTGGTTCGCAGTCCTTTGCTACTTGTGTTTTATGATATAGTAGAAATACTGGAGGAAGAGATGAGTGGTGACGAGATTTGGATGAGATTACGTAACTTGGGGAGAGATGGGCATATGTTGGTGGGGTGTCCGTATTTCTTGCATAGCACGCAAGGAGGTTGGATGCATGGGGGAAGTGGAGCGGTGGGCTCCTTCTTTTGCCTGCCCCTAGTTGTAGCAAGGGGTTTAGTGGGTGGGGGTGCAGGGGGTATGGTGGGAGTGAGTATGGGAATCTACATCGGGATTCCTTTCGTTTGGGGTGGGAGGGATGGTTGAGGAACCATTTTTGGTGGATGTAAATACCAAACCAGGATTGCTAGCACCATATTAGGGAGGGTGAGCATTGCAGCGACCTGAAAATCCTGTACACCTGGTGGGGGGTAAAAGAAAGGGATTTGAGTAATGTCTTGGGGAACTGTCTACCAAACTGGGATGTGGCCGTGGGGTGAGGTAAAATCGTGGACTAGTGGAGTCGACGAGTTTGCAAGAGACTCTTGAGGGAGGAGCTTTGCGACTAGTGGGACGTCAGATGTAATAGAAGCTTCATTGTGAGGAAGAGTATCTTGAACGTTAGTTCCATTGGATGAAATGATACATAATTAATTGGTAGGATGAATGAGTGGTGGTGCACCATGGTAAGTTCCTAACAAGGATGGGTCTTTGAAAATTCTGGGGCCCATCTCAATGAGTGGGTACACCTCATGATTAGTGTGGATGTAAGGGAGAATGTTATCGATGGTGGTAGAAGGGTTAGGCTCATAATGTGAGACTTGATCAATGGTAATGATATTTTTGTTATGGGGGAACATCATGGTTCGAAAGAAGGAAGAGGCAATAACCTTCATAGCGTACATGTAGCTACGACTGAACAAGATATTGTAATCGAGTGCGGCATCGATAACTTCAATGTCAATGAGAATGGTCTTGCCCCTGAGTTCTACAGGGACATTTTGGAAGAGCCCTTCGGGAGAAGATGGTCGTCCATCATAAGCTCTTAAGGTAATGGCGGATGGTATGAGTTCGGGGGAACCAAGTTTCTGTCATATAGACTTGGACATGATGCATGTGGATGCACCTTCATCGATGATGCATCGATGAACTGTAATGTTCCGAATTTTTACTGGGATTTGAAAAGTGATGAGAGAGGGGAGACGAGGTTCTCCGCTGTCAATATCAAATGTGATCAGTTGAGTATCGGCTGTGTTGACTTCTCCCAAGGCGAAAAGTAATGATTTCCACTGAGTGGGACAAGTTTGAAGTACTTCTAAGACTGACATGGCAGTCGGGGATTATGCCAAGTCATCAACCAAACTGTAGTTATGAGTTGCCCTAGCCTGAGGGTTGTGGACATTCTTGCGCAATGGGATGCGAGGAATGCGAAGAGGTGTTTCCATGTTAGGGCGAGGGATCATCAATGGGGGTCTTGTTGGTGCTAGTATTGTTTATGTTGGAATGGAAAGAGACTCAGAGGGTGCTTGGTATTGACGATTACGTATTTGTAGAAGGATTTATTGCTCATGAGTGAGGAGGATAGTACGATCTATGGGATTGTTTAGGTTGAGATATGGTCCTAACTGTGGTGGCGTAGGCTACATGTCTTGTTGGGTGTTCATCACTCCTTGGTGTGGAATGGGGTTTTGCAGCATGGTTGGGGTTGGTTGTTGCACGTATTGTTGTTGGGCCTGCTGAGGGGTAGGCAATGGTGGAGGATGTGGTCCTTTCACTAGGTCTTTCATCTATTTAAAATCAGCGACTTAGGGGCAATGATGAGTATAATGACCGAAATCACCACAAAGGGAACAGGGGAAGTTGGTTCATAGGTTATTGTTATTTTTCCCTTGGAATCTATTGTTGTTGCCCCCCTGGGGGTTCTGAGTCTCTTGATCCTAGTGGCCCCCATTGGGTTGGTTTTGTTGGGGGTGATTCCCGCCTTGGCCTAGGTTGTTATTGTTCCGGTTTTTTCCTTTATTTTTGGCATTATTTGACTGATGAGTTGGATTTTCCATATTCAGCTATTCAAAATTTTGATATTACTGAATGGGAGAGGGTTGAACAAAATTAACCCTGGTGTGAGAGTGTCTTGGTGGTGGATCCATGGGCTATGGAGGGATAGGAAATGGAAAGTATGGATTATGTTGTGGTAATGATCTGTAAGGTAGATAGGAGGGCGTGACTCTCTCTAGTACTTGGTGTAGAAGCTGAGGGAGTGGGAGTACCAGAACTTGTTTGGATAGGTGGGTGTATGGTGGGTGCTAGCAGTGGACCACTATTGGGTGGAGGAAGGGTGATAGGGTATGGTTGTTGATAAGGGTGTGGAGGATAATAATGGATTCCTCCATATGCCAACGAATATTGTGGTGTGCCATACATTGGTGGTTGTGGTTGTTGTGGATTGTGGTGTGTGGTGCTATCAATCAATACATCTGCTGAGTGAGACATCCCAGGTTTATCTTGGCCAAATGGCATGGGTTTTGGGAGATCAGAAAGTACTATGTACAAGTACCCTGATTGTGAATAAATGAGGTTGTATTGTTGAGCCTTATTGATAGCTTCTTCTTCTGATTGAGGGAATGTGGAAGCTACATCTTTACGAAGGAGAGAGACAAGTGATCTGAGAAACCAATCCAGGCATTGTTGTTTAGTGGTTTCTGCTTTGCACAAACTACGTTGTCGACACCACTCATGAATGTGATCAACGATATGTGTGGCTGAGGTTTGTTTAAAATTAGAGAGTAGTTCAAGACCATTTTCATGGCAGATTGGTAATTGGAAGAAGGTTGAAAATTCTTTGGCCAAAGACTCGAAAGTCGCATGGGATCTTGATTTTTCATCTATGTACCATTTGGCTAATGGGCTAGTGAGTGTTTGTTGAAATAATCGTAGTCATATGGAATCATCCATAATGTTGTTGGAAGAGCAACATAAGTGGAAAGTCATGACATGGTTGGCAGGGTCATCTCCTGCCTTTCCTTCAAACTTGGGGATGTCTGAAGGTAATTTGGTAGGCATTGTAGGCCATGTAGGGTCATGCAATATAGGATCATTTGTGAGTTTTCTAAGATCTGGTATGTTGAGAGAGGCCAAATATAGCATCTGGAGTGGTGGTGGAGGAATAGTTATAGCTATGGTGTGGGGGTTTTGTGAACCTGACCCTTGAGGGGGACTAGGTGGGTTTGTACTCCCTCTTTGAGAGGAAGTTGGCCCCCTGCTTCCATGTAAAGGAGAACGAGTGGATGGTGGAACTTGGGAAGTGGACCCAAGTAAGGTGAAACCAAGTAAAGTAGATCCCAAAATAGTGGCACTCACAGGAGTGTGAAAAGGTGGGGTTGGTGGGTTGGAAAGACTAGGAACTCCCCCTAGAATAGGAGGGAGATTTAGTAAGCGTCTAGAACGATGGGGGTTCTGTGGGTCCCCTATGATGTCTCACTAGCTGAGTGAATGTGTGCAAATGGTGGTGAGAGAAATGAATAAACAAGAGCCTTTGTTGCAATTTTTTGAACTTTACACAATATATATCTAAATCAAAATGTAATCAGAAGTGCATCATACATAAAGTGTTATGATAAAGAACCATATATGTGGATAGGTGGATTTTTTCCACATGGGGGAACAAAGAAAATAAATGCTCGTGTCCTAAAAGACATAATGTCCTTCCTCTCAAATAGCACTGGACCTTCCAATAGTACTCAACAGTGGGGTCTGAAGCCACCGGGAGAGAAACTAGTGAAGGATGAAGCAATCAGTTATAAGGAGGGGTAGAGAATGCATATCCTGAAAGAGCTGGCAATATTTCCCAATAGCCACACAAAATCCGATCAAGGTGCAATTGCAGCCCACAATTGCCACCTGGGTAGATGTCCTAAAATTTGGTCACTAGGTACCTTGGTCAAAGTGCAACATTTAGATTTTTGGCCTAAGAAATGGGTCACGGACTAGATCCCATCCAAGAGGTGGGTGCCTCAAGGGAGGGCACACAGAACAACCAGACCTCGACCTTCAACCCTTAATGGGTATCTCCCTGCCTTATGGTGTTAGGAACACTTGACTTGGAGGATTTAAAGTTCCCTATTTGACAACTTCTATTGTTTTGAAAAATGTGAGAACTAGATAACGAGGAGTTATTTGGATGCCTATCCCCAAAATCCTACCTAGACTAAAAAAATTCTTTTGGCACCTCCTGTGGAGGAAAACTTAGTGATTTTTTATAAAAAAATTAGATGTGGTTGTTTAAGAGATTGGGGATGTGGACCAACCTCGTTGAAATTAAGTGGGAGTGGACAGTTTCGTCAAGAAAAGGGTGGGATGTTTCAGAATCCCTTTGAAGTAAAATTACTTCAACCTCCACGTTTCAAGATGAAGACTATGTGAGTGAGAAGTGACTTTGTGTGTGAATAAGTGAAAGTGTGCCAATTTTTAATAATTTAGGTGTCACCTTGTTGCATGTAGATTTCACTTGGTCCTTACAAGTGTTTGATTACCTAAGTTACTATGTGTCATTGGTACAACCTTGTGAAATTCAAAAGTCCCTAGAAAAATAGCATGTGGACATGTGGGTCCTTACTATTCCTTTAACTCCCTGATGTGATTTAATCTAAGAAAACTTTGAAACTATCCTATATTGTGATCATGTGGGCATGTATGGGCCCATTACAAAACCTTTAAACTTCCCTAGTGATTTAATCTAAGAAAGAAAATTTCAACACTATCCTATCTTTGTAGCATGTGGGCATGT
>JZKD02S1240798.1:33554-45452 GCA_000966675.3 Picea glauca
ACCCTTTGCCATTGATGCCAAAGGGGGAGAGTAACTTCAAAGGATAGAGGCATCACCACAGGGGGAAATTGTGTATGAAGTTTGGTTATTGCCCTCAATGACAAAGGGGGAGATTGTTGGACATAATTGTCATTGATGTCAATAGGAGAAGTAAATAACCAGAAGTCCAAATCTCAGGAAGGAGAATGAACTATTGATCATGATAGGATCAACAATCCGATGATGTTCAAAAAGGCTAGCGCATGAATAAATCTTTGAAGGAAGAACATAGTGTAGAATATGTCATCGGGATCAGTGGAAGGATTGCACAGTTAATAAAATAACAAAAATGGTGAGAAGACTCAACAACCGTCTGATCACTGTGAAATGAACAGTTGTCGTTTGATCAAAATTTTACGGTGGGCTTAAGGGTCATGGGAGGATCGACCATAAAAAAGGATGAGAGTTTGACTATCCATATACTTGTCGACAATGGGATCAAACCCAAGTTCTTTTTGAGCAGTCGAATCATTTTCAAGTAGAAGGAACGTTGGATGATTGGTCAAACGGCCATATAAAGTTGTGACCGTCGGATGCGCAAGCGCATGAATCAATAGCTGTTAGACCCAGGTAAGGTGCACCCACCTTAATATGTCGATGAGAAGTGAGAGTGGTTTTAGGGGGACCCACGTGAAACTACCCCCTTCTAGACCCCCTCCCCCCCCTTTCATTAAAGTCAAAATGGCAAGGGGGGTCCAGAATCATACCTTAACCATTGATCTAAGCTCCTTGATCTCCATCGTCCAAGACTTGCACGTCCAATTCCGGACCCCCCCCCCACCCGACCCCACCCCTTCATTAAAGGCAGTATGGAAAGGGGGGTCCAGAATCAAATCTCAACCACAAAATTAGACACAAAAATCTTAACCGTCTGAATCTGCAAGGAGGATATGCCTAGGAGTCAGCTAACAGTCGAAAACAAAGAAATGATATGTGTCATTGATCCAGAGGACACATGGCAAGCACATGTCATCTCGCTGACTTGTGAGTTGGAAAATTCAAATGCAAGAACATAGGAACTCACAATGTGCTAGGTCGCAATAGAATCTGGGCCATCGGATCACAAAGGATCAAGGACGACCCCTAACCGTTGATCAAATATACATTGAGAGATATACATCGACAGACCATGACAGCATGCCATGTTAGGACGCATGCATCCACGTCAGCAAGATACACATAAGTAAGGACACGTGGCATACTCAGGCACGTCAGCAAGATACACATAAGTAAGGACACGTGGCATACTCAGGCACGTCAGCAAGATACACATAAGTAAGGACACGTGGCATACTCAGGCACTGATAACTGTCAAGTTAATATGGAATTTCTGGCACATGAAACCATGGATTTGAATGACATGTGGCAGGTACTCAACACGTGTCAAGTCTTATTGTGACATTAGCAAGTATACGTCACGTCGGGAGTTTTCATCTCGGGAGTTTTTTCATCATAAGAAAAATACTCTAAAAAGCACAAAGTCCTGAACGCTGAAACTCTGAAAGGGACATGCGTCAAGCATTGTATGTTTTAGAGAGTTTTGGAGAGTTGGAGGTTATGAATACTCGAAGGAATAAACACCAAAATCTTGTTAGTTGTCCATCTCATCAGGAGATTGAATCACAACCATTGTTTTGGTAAAGTGATCAAGCACTTATTCGAGCTTAGCATTCGGTCACCTCCATTGGTCATATGATATAAGAATATTAAAAATTATAACATCTCACTATAATTGGAAAAGCTCATGGTTATGTAACACACATTCATATGTGATGGTTTGATGGAAGCACCTTCACAAAATCTGGTCTATGTAAATATAACATAGATTAGGCATCAATTATAAATGATAAAATTGATCCATGACTGTGATCAATATATGACAAAAGTAAACTGATACAAAGTCATGATTAAAAGAGAATAAATCATGAAAATATGAATAAAGAATAAAAATAAAAATGATATTAATTAAAGTTTAGATTATCATTTTAAATGAAAAGGTACAATGGTTCAAATAAAGGGACATGTTGTTTTAAATTTCACATCGGTTTGAAGATTATATAAGCAAGAAAAAGTGGTGAAAAGAAAGTGTCTCTGTAGTTCAAGTCAGAAGATCAATAGCTGAAGAAGAGTCCAGGAAGAAATACAAATACCTATGTATTAAGGGTGGTTGGGTGGTGCAAGGGCAGGTTGGTGCTTGCAAAGGGATTTGGTGCTTCCTTGTCAGTTGTAGATGACTAAACAAGGGGTTCGTAGATTCCTGCCAGTTGGTGCTGGTAAAATAGGGTGTGGGTGCATCATGATAAGTTGGTGTTGATCAAAGATGAAGTACATCTTCCTTCTATGTAACATGTAAAACAAATTTTGCAGTTAATAGAAAAGAATTTGTGGTTTTCCCATTTGGGTTCCACGATAAAATACCGTGTCAAAATTATGTTTTCATTAATAAATGAAAAATTGATATAATTGTTGTTTCACTGATTCACCCCCCCCCCCATCTCAGCGACAGGATCTAATTCTACACCTGTATGATCCAAATGGGATTATTCTGGTTTTCTTGGTCAGCATGCGTTTCAACAAATTCATCTACTGTCTCTAAAAATTTATGGATTTGTTCATCGTCTTCAAAAATTTGCCAATGTTGTATTTTATTTGGAATGGAAGGCCTATGTCTCATTAATATATGGTATTTTAATTTGAGGTGTGAACGTTGAAGCTGCTTTGGCTAACGCATCAGCTTGTTGATTTTATGCTCTTGGAATATAATGAACATTAACAGAGGAGAATTTGTTTTTTATTAGATCCCAAACACAGTTCTGATAAGATCTTCACCTATGATGCTTGGCCTGGTATTGACGATTTACCTATTTCACGATTTGCTCTGCATCGCCAAAGAATTCCAAGTTTTTAATTTTCATTCTCCTAGCATATTCCAATCCTAATACTGGGGCTTCATCCTCGCATACATTGTTAGTGTGGTTGGTATTCCACTGTAATCTATAAGAGAAAGGGATAACGAATTTTTCATCAGGGACCATAAAAAACACCCCAGATCCGGCCCCAAAATAAGACAAGGCACCATAAAAAAACATCTTCCAAACACCAGTGCTATATACATCCTGTTTTACTTTCTCTTTTTCTTTTTTATTTTCTGTACAACTTTCTTCTATACATATATCGATATCATCATCGATAGATAAAATAAAATTTCTTAAATCTTGGTCAGCAATATAAATAGGGTAGTTAAGTCCTCGAGGTGTAGGACAGTCGGTGACGGAGTGTGTTGTTAAGCCACTCTGTGTTGAAAAGTCACTGGTTCGAAACCTGCGGGGACAAAAAATCCAACCATGTTAAGGGTTGGTGTGGCTCAAGCCGGGTGCGATCCCCGGGTGATTTTGACGGCTTAGATGCCCCTTGTTGTGGTTTCTCAAGCCAAAGTTTAATCCCGATGCCAAGAAGGTATGGACCAATTAACAAAAAAAAAAAATATATAAACAGGGTAGTTGTTTTGGTTATGTGGATCACTTACTGTGAATGCTAACCTGGCTTCTCTGTACAAACGTGTGAACTATCCTCCAAAGACTAGGATCGTGGCATACGTCATGTCAAGTTGGAGGGATCCACCAAGTTTAGTGCCCCAAGACCTGGATAAGAGCATACCATACTTTGGGGGTATATCAACAATGACCACATCCATTAAAACGCCTTTCGTGGGTATCTGTGCAAGATTTATGACTAAATGCTTTATCATGACTTAACCTTTCTTGAATCGAAAGAATATAAATCTCCATAAGGTCTGGTAATTTCAAGACCGAGTCTCTCCATAATGGCTTTAGGCATTACATTGTGAGAGGCTCCAAAATCTAACATGCAATTATCGAGTAAGTGATTGTGCACAGTCAGAGTGATATAGAAAGGGGCGACGGTGTCTGTAGCACCGTTGAAATGTGGACCAAAAATTATGTTAGGCTTGTCACCTTCTAAATTTATAACATTGTCCTGACTTTCATTTTCTAAAAAAATGATTAATTTGGCAATTTGTTTCCTGTAAATTGGATTTTTTGCCAGTTCAACAAGAGGTATAGAGATTTTTATTTTATTGATTTCATTTTCCAGATTAAAACTTCCTATTGTTTTGTCGATCTCTATGGTTTGGGTTTCTAACCCCTTTGTTGGCACATGGGCATACTTAGGGTTCAACGCTCAAGAGCACACCAACAAAACCCTAACTACCGGCCCTTTCGGAAACACCTACAAGCATATGAAGTCTCACCCGAGGTAGAGGTAGGGGTGGTTGCAGGACTCAGATGTCTGTAAACTTAGTTGGGACACATATCTATGATTATCTTTCTTACAACGCACTTAGAATCAGTTATTCCTTAACATGCATTCATTAATACACTTCCCAGAAAGAACAGAGCACCACAGTAATTACTCAGATCTATCACTTAGCAATGATAAATAGGTTAAAATTAATAGATTAATCACTTAGCATCTTATGTATCATATCTATCATGCATTCATATATTGTAATCACAAAGCATCAATAGATATATATAAACATATCAGAGCACTTAGCAAGAGAGAGACAAACACATCAGCATAATACACAGAGTTACTGTGGTTCACCCCCACCCTGGGGCTACGTCCACAAAGTCTTCTTCTGTTATTATCTTCTATAAACCAAGTTATAGCACAAAGCCTTCAAGATCCTACCTCGCCTAGGACAAGATATCTTTGCAACTCGCTATATCCTCTTTCCCTGGGTAGATCCAAGAACTAAGTCCTCCCTTGACCCATGCACTTAGCACTTACAATACTTACAGTAGGCACATAGCTCTTATAGTCACACAGACATCTGATCACATAGATCTACTTTATGCACTAAGCCATTCACTTTAGATCACATGCCCCCCTTTTCATACGCATCTCCTACCCTTCTATTTATACACACAAAAGGCCTAAATAAGGGTCGATATCCCTTTCCCATTACAATATTCCCAAAAAGCCCGAAAATCCCTAAAAAGGGGCGAAGATCCCGTGATCTCCTCTTCACCATGCGCTCCTTCTCCGACTGGATGTCGGAGTACCAAAAATGGTCAAATATGACCAAGTATTCCTCAAAACTTAGTCAAGGGCCAACAAGCCCCCAACACTCACATGTGACTCGTCCCGAGTCACTCAGGTTTGACCAGTTCTGCTTCGAATGCCTCGAGCTTGGCTCAAGCTGCTTCGGCGTACTGCTTTGCAATTTCCTTCTGCTCGGCGAACTCCTAGATGAGTGCATTATTGACTGGTCCTTCTAGGCGCTGCTCTGCTATAATCATGACCTATTGTAGCTCTATCCCTTGGCTCTCAATCTGATCTAAAAATAGTTGACATGCCTTATCCTACAAAGGTTGAAGTTGTTGCGTCACTTCCATGACCTTGCTCTAGATCATGTCGATCTGTTGTTGTGCGATACGTTTCTTTTGGGATCAATTCATTTTATTTATAGTTGATAGGACCTTCAACTGCATCTGAAGTCTATCTTCATGTTTCTTTGCCTCCTGGAGCTGTGACTCCAGTTTATGTAATTATGGGTACTCGGTCAGGTTCTCATGTATCTGTGCACTTCTAGTACTTAGTTGTTTGCATTCTTCAGTGAGTTATTTAATCCTTTCTATTGTACCTCGGGGAGTTATTTCTCACTGGTCACGCTCTTCTTGCAGGGTACTTGGGATGATCTGAAGCTCTAATTCCACGACTCTTTGCTGCAGTTGTTGAATAACTTCAGCAAGCTTCATCACTTATCAGTCTAAGGGCTCTTCGGCCTTTTGTTCTAAGCCGGTAACAAAGAGAAATTCTTTGTTGACAACTTCTTTGATTCCAATCTGATTTGTGAGAAGCTTCTCCTTCTCCTTTTGGATTTTTTCTCTGTCTCTATCAAATTTCTCATGGATGGCCTCCTTCTCTTGTTTTGCAGCTCGGCGCTGCTCTATGATTTTCTCCTGTGCTTGCTTTAGGGCTTGGGTGATGGGAATCTGAGCTGGCAAAGTGACAGTACAAGTTCATCCAACTCAGAAGAAGAGTTGGAGAACTCACAGAACCAGATGTATGAAGTATCTACAATAAAATGTGTTAGGCTAGCTAGAGAAGTTCGTTGGATTGGCACAATAGTGAGTAATATACCCACATTTGATGGGTTGAACCCTTTAGAAAAATTCTTATCAGAATTTGAGACAAGTGTGCCAACACAACAGAGGTTGTTGGCAATGGATGAGGCCATGAAATCCACACCAGCAAGATTGTGGGGGACAAATAAAAGCAATATTACATACTGGACACAATGTTGAACCTTGATGACAACGCGGTTTTCAGCACAAGTAGGAAGCTGTGAAGCATGGTACACAAGTCGAAGTTGCCCAAAGGACCATGTACAAAGCTGTGAAGAGGCCTAGAGTGACATTCTTAGAGAACAATGGGTACACAGATTCGTCAATACACTGGATACCACCCCAATTAACTGGTACCTTCAAGTGGAGTTGCGCCTTGTCACTTCAGAATGGGAAGGTATGATCCAGAATTTTATAACCACCTTTTTGTTTGACAGTGAATTTCCTTCTGTAGATCAAGAACTATAGATGGTGAGACAGAAATTATTTAAGGAGGCATCTGGCCTCCCTTTGGAGCAAGAAGAGGATGAATGGATTGCGCCCCTCTAGAAACTACAGACCTACTACAACATCAATGTCGATGAAGACGATGATCCAAGGAAGGTGAATATCACAGAAACAGAAGGTTAAATATATGTGGAAGGAACAGGAGTTGAATTTCCATTCATTGGACAACCAATAAAGATAAAGAAAGTCAATATCGAGAGAGAGGTGACACCAAAACTTGCCAATGTCGGAGATTACTGGGACATTGCTACTACTGACAAAATCACATAATTACGACATGAGTATCAGGACTTGTTCCCAACCAAGTTCACTGATATGAAGGGAATCAAAGGACCTATGGGTGAAATAAGAATACCTTTGAAACCAGATGTGAAGCCTGTCAAGCAAAGACCCTATAGATTGAACCCGAAATATAAGGAAAAAGTAAATATTGAGCTCGACAGAATGCTGGAAGTAGGGATTATTGAACTTGTCGAAGAATCGGAGTGGATTAGACCCATGATAGTGCAAGATAAGAAGATGGGTGAGATTAGGATTTGTGTAGATCTCAAGAAGCTGAATGATGCTTGTCTACATGATCCTTTCCGTACACCTTTCACAGACGAAGTGCTAGATAATGTAGGAGGCCAAGAAGTATATTCTTTTACAGATGGGTTTTCAGGATACCATCAGATCCACATCACTAAGGAGGACTGGAATAATACCACATTTACCACAGAGTGGGGATCCTACCAATATACAATAATTCCATTTGGACTGAATAATGCCCCAGCCATCTTTTCCAGGGTGGTGGTTAAAGTGTTCAAAGAATTTTTTCATAAGTTTTTAGAAGCATACTTTGATGACTGGACTGTTTTTAGTTTGTTGAAAAATCATATTGAATGTCTAAGGATAATGCTAGATAAATGCAGGCAGTGTCAAATTTCTTTGAATTTGAAGAAGTGCATCTTCTTCTCACCATTTGGAGTATTTTTAGGTCATATTGTATGCAAGCAAGGAATGTTGGTGGATCCATCCAAAATTGCAATTATAGTTGATTTACCACCACCTACATCAGTCAAACAACTGCGCACTACGCTAGGACATACTGGCTATTATAGGAAATTTATCAAAGGATATGCTCAGATAACTACACCAATGGAGAATTTATTAAAGAAATATTGTCAGTTTGGTTGGACAGATGAATGCCAACAGAGCTTCGACACACTAAAACAAAAGATGGTGGCTGCACCCATCCTAGTCTTTCCATACTAGAGAAAGGAATTTCATGTGCATGTTGATGCATCTTCTATTGCATTAGGATCAGTACTAGCACAACCTGGAGAAGGGGACATTGACCATCCATTAGCATTTGCCAGCAGAAAACTATCTATAGCTGAAATCAATTACACTTATATAAAGAGAGAGGGATTAGCCATGGTGTATGCATTGCACAAATTTCGAAACTACTTGTTGGGAGGACACTTTAAAATGTTTACTAATCACTCCATGTTGAAGTACCTAGTCAACAAGCCAGTGTTGGGGGGGAGAATCTGCAAATGGATTCTCTTGTTTCAAGAATATGATTTTGAGATCATAGTTAAGCCAGAAAGAATGAATAAGTTCCTAGACCACCTGTCGAGGTTGGAGCATGGCGAAGAACCTACTAGTCTGGAGGATACACTACTGGATGCACAATTTCTCACCATTAGAAAGATTGATGACCACTTCACAGACATAGTCCAGTTCTTGTCACCAAGAATGGCTCCAGCCGAGTACACAATTCCGCAGAAGAAACAACAAGTGATGCGCGCTGTAGATTTTTCACTGATAGTTGGTCAGGTATATAAAATGGGACCTGATGAGATCCTAAGAAGATGTGTGATGGAGGAAGAATGCCCTATGATCCTCGAAGAAGCTCATGAAGGCATTGCAGGAGGACATTACATAGGAAAATCAACTGCGCGGAAGGTTCTGTGAGCTAGCCTTTAGTGGCCTACATTACACAGAGATGCTAAAGAATATGCCGTAGCATGCGATGTATGCCAGCGAGTTGGAAAACCATCTTGAAGAGATGATATTCCATTAGCACCACAGATGACCCTACAAGCATTTGAAAAATGGGCCATTGACTTCGTGGGACCTATAAACCCACCAGGGAAGCACACCGGAGCAAGGTATATTATCACTGCAACAGAATTCCTGACTAGATGGGTTGAAGCAAGAGCAGTCAAGGATTGTAGTGCAGCTACAACTGCATGTTTTATATTTGATGACATAATAACCAGGTTTGGATGCCCTAAGATCCTTATGAGTGATCAAGGTACACACTTCATCAATAAGACAGTTGAATCCCTGATTGAATAATTTGCAGTCCACCATCAGAAGAGTACACCTTATCATCCACAAGCAAATGGAACGATTGAAGCATTCAACAAGATCTTGGAGACAACATTGAAAAAGATTTGTAGTGTGAATAGGGATGACTTGGATTTAAGAGTACCAGTAGTACTCTAGGCTTATAGAACCACTTGCAAGAAATTAACAATGCAGACCCCTTTCAAGTTGGTTTATGGTCTTGAAGTTGTTTTCCCAATGGAGTACTTGGTACCAAGCTTAAGAATTGTTGCATTTATAGACATGGATGATATTGGCACTATTCATGAGAGGCTATCAAAGTTGGTCGAACTAGAAGAAGACAGATTCATTGCAGGCTTCCATCAGCGAATTCAGAAGGAACGAGAAAAGGCCTATCATGACCGACACATCAAAAAGAAGATATTCAGGCAAGGTGATTTAGTACTAGTATATGATAGTAAGTTTATCAAATACCCTGGGAAGTTCAGAACACATTGGCTAGGACCATATGAGATTGCCTATGTTATAGAAGGAGGAGTTACGCAGCTGAAGACATTGAAAGGAGACTGGAAGGAAGGCTTGGTGAATGGGAGTTGGCTGAAGTTGTACTATGACAACTAGCTACCTCGCAGTTCTCACTAGAATCAAGAATACAAGGGTCCAGGTACTAGGTAAAGTTGAAACTGGGTACCAGACACAAAAAAGACAATCTGCACAAGGATGGAAAGGAGGCATAAAGTAGAAATCAAGGGCTACACTACGCAGTCGAAAGTCGAAGTAAAATAAGAGGATGAGATCTCAAGTGCCTTAGGACAAGTCAAAGGTGAGTGTTGGGGGCCTGTTGGCCCTTGGTTATGGAAGGAAGCAAAGAATAAGGAAGAAAAGGTAAAAAGAAAGCTTCGCGGGAGACACAGTGACTGTCACTGGGGCAAAGTGAGAAAAAGAACAGAAAAGATAGAGCGAAGTGCAGAAAATCAAGTCATTGGATGAGGAGATTGAGGATGATAGATTAGCAAGGAAGATGGACCAAGGATGACTCAAGAAGTGGAAAAATCCAACATTAGATGCCTTGGATGATCAGGGGATCAAATTTTGCTCAAAAATTCAAAGTGCTTGGAATCGCTTCAAACTGGACGAGAGCGTAGGCCTCATCTTTGTGAACCCAATGCAACTTGTTTCATCTCAAACGAACATCAAGAGTGAGAGATATAGTGATCTGTTCGTCAAGTCAAACAGGTAAAAAAAAGATGTTGACTGTACCAGTCCCTACAGTCCGTACAGGATGATGTGGCAGGACCGTACGACCGTACAGAAGTGACGTGGCAAGCATTTGTTGGTTGTCAATTGTTGAATCAGGAAGTGACACGTGTCCTTTGGTGGAAAATGGTATGAGGACACATGGCCCAATCCATGGGCGCCACGTGTCACTCGTTGTTTGGGTTGTGATTTGTCATGTAAAATTTTATGGGTCCGTGGGGGTCGAACCCTGGACCTCACCGCCGGTGTAACACCTTAACAAAGTTCCCACGACCATTACGCCCATACAATGTTGCTTACCATATAATGGTTCGCATTTTATTTAAAGTTGTATGTTTGTATATTTGGGCGGGGGTCGAGTCAGGGCTTAGCCCCGACCCATGGTCGTGTTGCTTTTACATATGACCATCGTGTATATATATATGGTTGTGGGCGGTTGTAACGGTTGGCATGGGGTTTAATATAGCCTATGGTCCTTTGCACTATTGTCATGTGACCCTAATCAGAGTGCGGGGAAGTTACACCCGTTGTAACCATTAACTACTTTTTCCATACGCGCGGTCACATGACTCGCCATATGCCCAGGTGCCTAGGCGGTTAGGGGCTGGCACACCCTTAACCGTCCTATGATTTGCACCATTGGCATGATTGCATCTGGTGTTGGGTTTTCACGCTTTAAATTGCATGTGAGCCAGGTTCAAATGACAAGGGTGCAATTTGTAGATGTAGAGACAGCAAGCTTGAAGGGGGAGACTTCCAAGAGGCCTAACTTCTTCATTTTTTGACCGATTGAGGTGCCGAAAGAGCCCAGACAGGGGTTTTTGGATGCTTTGAAGCCATTGGAGCAGTCAATTTGTCAGTTTGAGCATTGTAAGACATGTTTTTGAGCACTTTTTAAGAAATTAATAATAATGATCCATTGGAAGCTTGACCAGGAGATGCAGCCCAAGAGAGGGGTGAACTCCTTTATCAATTGATGTGCTTATGTGTTTATGTTCATTGATTATGCTACTATCTATGTGTAATTTTCATAAGTAATCCTTTAATCTATGTGTTGCAAACTGATCCATTTGCTTTAAACACATAACATTCACATTTGCAAATAATTTTCAAGTATTTCAAGTCTTCTTCATTTTTAGATCAAGTTGGTATGAGAGAACTGGTTTTTGAAGACTTGATTGTTTGCAAGTTTTGTTTCTGATTCTCACAAGGTTGAAACTCACAATAGGAGAAGGTCAACTTGTGGAGCCAAGTTCTTATCCGACAAGGAGGAAGCATATACCATCACCGCAAGTTTCACGGAGACATTCACCAAGCATGGCTCATGCAGAAAGTCATGAACGTGTTCCTGCCGAAGATGAAGATCTCAGAAAGGATGTCATGGAGATGAGAGAGATGATGAAGATCTTGATGGAAAGGAACATATTGTCGCAAGGTGAAGGCTCTAACCCTTCAATGCATAAGGGAGGCAGTGGTGATAAACCTCCAGATGGAAATGGAGGGAATGGTGCTTCTCCACCACCCTCTCCTCCATCATCATCATCATCTTCTTCTTCTTCTTCTTCTACCAGTTCGAGACCTCTTCTGAATTCTCCAAAGGGGCATG
>JZKD02S1240798.1:58558-81874 GCA_000966675.3 Picea glauca
GGTCTTGACTAAGCAGCTCAGTAGGAAACCCAAGGGGTATTTCCAATACAATTTACCATCTATGATACAATATTTTACAGCATGTAACTTCAGTGTCCTAGTTTTAGATGGGGTTAACTCACTAGGACATCGAAGGGTCAATAGGTAAGAAATGATATCATGGTACTAGACTGAATTAGATAACTTGTCTTGAATCTCAGTTATGGGTGCAGTGACATAAAGCTCATCTATTTCTAGAAATCCCTCATTTTCTTGTAGTTGATTTATCCCAAGTGATTTTAGATTTGATTTGGATAGAAATTTGGCCAAACCTTGACCTTTGATAATTTTAGTCGGTTTGACTTCCAGGTCGAACTCCTGGATTTTAGTCAACCACCTACCTCTTCTTCCGTCATTGTCTGGCTGCACCAATATATCTTTAACAGAACTTGACGACACATAGGAAATTATCTTTGAGTGCAATACGTAAGTTCTGAAAATCTCAAGAGTTGTTACCATTGCATAAGCTTGTTTTTCCAAAATGTCATATTTCAGCTCAACGTCCCTGAGAATTCTGCTAAAAAACACAATAGGCCGCTCAAAACCTTCATCATTTTTCTGTAACAATACAGCTGTGATTGTATGTTCAAAGGAAAAAGAGAAAATCAAAAGCTCTTTTGTGTAATCTAGGCTTTCCAAGAATGGAGCTTTGCTTATTACTTTCTTGATTCGTTAAAATGACTCTTTGGCTTCATTTGTCCATTTCACCTTATTGTTCTTTTAAGCATATCTGTAATCAATTTAACAATTTCGGCAAAGTAAGGGATGAATCTTCTCAAGAACTTTATTTTTCCTAAAAAATACTGAATTTCTTTTACATTTCTAGGAATATTTATGGTATCTATCTCCTTGACCCTTTTGGGATTGATTTTGATTCCAACTCTTGACACGATATGACCCAAGAGTTTACCTTCTTGCATTGTGAAATGGGATTTCTTGGGATTAAGTGATAAACTGAATTTGCGACATTTCTCGAAAGTTTGTTTGAGGTGTGTTAGATGTTCTGCATCAGATCTAGAGAAAACAGTCGGTTCATCTAGATAGATAACGACAAACTTATCTCTTTCACCCATGAAAGCGATATCCATGGCTCGTTGGAAAGTTGCCCCTGCATTCATTAAACAAAAAGGATTTTTTTCATAAAAGTACCCCAAGGGATAGTGAATGCAATTTTTTCTTTGTCATCTTGGTGTACAACAATTTTATTGTAACCTGAAAACCCATCAATCATGGACATTATGTTAGCTCCAACTACTTTTTCTAAAACATGGTCCATCTTAGGAAATGGATAATTGTCTTTAAGTGATGATCAATTCAGGTTTCTAAAATATACACACAGTTTGATCTCACCATTTTTCTTTCTCACTGGAACTAAATTGGCTACCCACTCAGAGTATCTCAGTGGGACAATGATTTTAGCATCCAAGAATTTTTTGACTTCTTTTTCTATTATCGGTAGTAGGATAGGGTTAATATGTCTGAGTTTTTTCTTGAAATTTTTTACACCTGGTTTCAGAGGAATTTTATGTTCCATTATAGTAGTTTCATAATTTCTCAATTCATCATAAGACCAAGTGAAAACGTATTTATATTGTCTAAGCAACTCATCATACTTACTTTTGATTTTCGGAGACAAATATTTGAATAATTTCACCAACCTAGGATTTTTTTTGGTACCTATATCGCAATCCTCGACCTCCTCTGGAAGAGTCTGTAAGGTAGACTTCAAAGGGATGTCATCAGGGTTGAATAACCTTTCAAAGGGGATTAGACCCTTATGTATCTGATTATTTTTTAAAACCAGCATCCGATGGTTAGCGATTTTATCTTGGAACTTTTGGGGTTCTTTGCCTTCGTACTGTTGGACATAATTGTCATTGATGTCAACAGGAGAAGTAGATAACCAGAAGTCCAAATCTCAGGAAGAAGAACGAACTGTTGATCATGATAGGATCATCAATCCGATGATGTTCAAAAAGGCTAGCGCATGAAGAAATCTCTAAAGGAAGAACAAAGTGTGGAAGATGTCATCAGGATCAATGGAAGGATTGCACAGTTAATCAAATTACATAAATGGTGAGAATACTCAGCAACCGTCCGATCACTGTGAAATGAATAGTTTTCATTCGATTAGAAGTTGATTGTGGGCTTAAGGGTCATGGGAGGATTGTGACCATTGAAAAAGGATGAGATTTTGACTATCCATATACCCGTCAACCGTGGGATCAAAACCAAGTTCTTGTTGAGCAGTCGAATCATTTTCAAGTAGAAGGAATGTTGCATGATTGGTCAAATGACCATATAAAGTTGGGACCATTGGATTTGAAAGCGCATGAATCAATTGTCGTTAGACCCAGGTAAGGTGCACCCACCATAATACATCGACGAGAAGTGAGAGTGGTTTTAGGGGACCCACACAAAACCACCCCATTCCAAACCCCCCCTTTCATTAAAGTTAGAATGGCAAGGGGGGACAGAATCCAATCTTAACCATTGATCTAAGCTCCTTGATCTCCATTGTCTAATACTTGCGTGTCCAATTCCGGACCCCCCCCCCCTTCATTAAATGCAGTATGGAAAGGGGGGTTCGAAATCGAATCTCAACCGCAGAATTAGACAAAAAACTATTAACTGTCTAAATCTGCAAGGAGGATATGCATAGGATCCAGCTAATATTCCAAAACAAAGAAATGATATGAGTTGTTAATCCAGAGGACACATGGAAAGCACATGGCATCTTGTTGACTTGTGAGTTGGAGAAGTCAAATGCAAGAACGTAGGAACTCATGATATGCTAGGTCACGATAGAATTTGGTCCATTGGATCACAAAGGATCAAGGAATACCCCTAAGCATCGATCAAATATACATCGAGATATATACGTCAATGGACCACGATAGCATGCCATGTCAGGACGCGTGTATCCACATTAGCAAGATCCACATAATTAAGGACATGTGGCATACTCAAACACTGACAACTATCAAGTTAATATGGCATTTCAGGCACATGAAAACCACGGATTTGAATGACACGTGGCAGGTACTCAGCATGTGTCAAGTCTTCTTGTGACGTTAGCGAGAATACGTCACATTGAGAGTTTTCATCTTGGGAGTTTTTGCATCATAAGAAAAATGCTATAAAAATCACAAAGCACTGAATGTCGAAACTCTGAAAGGGACACGTGTCAAGCATTCTATGTTTTTGATAGTTTTGGAGAGTTGGAGGTTATAACAACTCAAAGGAATAAACACCAAAATCCTGTCAGCCATCCATCTCATAAGGAGATTGAATCATGACCTTTGTCTTGGTAAATCTCTCAGGCACTTGTTCAAGCTTAGGATTCGGTCACCACCATTGGTCATATGCTATAACAATATTAAAAATTATAACATGTCGCTATAATTGGTAAAGCCCATGATTATGTAACGCACGGTCATATGTGATGGTTTCAAAGAAGCGCCTTCATGAAATCTAGTCTTTGTAAATATAACAGAGATTAGGCATCGAGTATAAATTATTAAATTGATCCATGACTGTGATCAATTTATGACAAAAATAAACAGATACAAAGTCATGATTAACAGAGAATAAATCATGAAAATATGAATAAAGAATAAAAATAAAATGATATTTATTGAATTTTATATTATTATTTTAAATGAAAAGGTACAATGGTTCAAATAAAGGGACATGTTTTAAATTTCACACCAGTTTGAAGATTATATAAACAAGAAAAAGTGGTGAGAAGAAAGTGTCTCTGCATTTCAAGTCAGAAGATCAATAGCTGAAGCAGAGTCTAGAAAGAAATACAAATACCTATGTATTAAGGGTGTTTGGGTGGTGCAAGGGCAGGTTGGTGCCTGTAGAGGGAGTTGGTGCTTCCTTGTCAGTTGTAGTTGACTAAAAAAGGGGGTCGTAGCCTCCTACCAATTCGTGGTGGTAAAACAGGATGTGGGTGCATCCTGATTAGTTGGTGTTGATCAAAGAGGATGTACATGTTCCTTCTATGTAACATGTAAAACAAATTTTGCAGTTAATAGAAAATAATTAGGGTTTTTCCCATTTGGGTTCCATGATAAAATGTTGTGTCAAAATTCTATTTGCATTAATAATTGAAAAATTGATATAATTCTTGTGTCACTGATTCACCCTCCCCCCCCCTCTCAGTGATAGGATCTGATTCTACAATTGGTATCAGAGGGGGTTCCTTCAGCACAGTATAACAAACTTGAAGGCAAATCTTAAAGATGGGTCAACAAGAAGGGATGTCTAACAACAAAGAACCATTGTTTAATGGAGAAGGATATGCTCTATGGAAAATAAGAATGAAAAACTTCCTGTAAGCACTCGGTTTTGATATTTGGCAATTTGTTATAGATGGTTATATTGCACCGACTACTCCACCCAAAGAATCTGGAGGAACAAAAATATGTGATGATAACTCAAGAGCAGTTAATAGAATTATAGTTGGGTTGACTGATTCTATATGTGTGAAAGTTATGCATTGAAAATTGGCCAAAGAAATATGGGAAAAATTGGAAGTTGTATATGAAGGAGATAACAAAGTCAAAGAAGCTAAACTAACATCATTGAGTACTTTCATAGGGTATATGAAGTGGTCAAATCAATTAGAGCAGCAGGAGAAGAAGTTACAGATAAACCTATTGTGCAAAAAATACTAAGGTATATAATGCAAAGATTTCTTCAATAGAAGATAGATCCAATCTAAAAACACTCACAGTTGATTAGCTCCATGGAATTTTTACAGCATATGAAATGAGAACAGGGCATGATAAATCAAAAAAATATGAAACAACCTTCAAAGCATCCAGGACAAAGACAAATCAGAAGCAAAATCCTTAGTCTAATCATCATAAAGAATCTGATTTGGAAGAAGCCAATTTCATTAGAAAACTTCATAAAGGTTTAGGGAAGTACAAAGGAAAGCTTCCGTTCAAATGCTCTAACTATGGAAAAATTGGTCATTTTGCATCCAAGTGTCCTTACCCCAAGGAGGACCCTGAATATCAAGAAAACAAAAATATTCAATATAATAAAAAGGAAAAACCCAACTTTAAGAAAAAGTTTTATAGAGGGAAAAATATTTTTTACTCAAAAGAGGAAAACAACAGTTCTTCTGAGTCCAGTGATAACAATGAATCTAACAATGATGAAGTCCTTTTCATAGGTATTGAAGAGTCTAATGAAACAAAAAAAATCAAATATGAAGAAGAGCTAGAAGATGAAGCAAAAGTCAATATGGAGGAAGAACTTCTTAGTGCTCAGAATGAATTAAGAAAATACAAAACCATATATAGACACGTGAAAGGTTTTGTAGTTGAAGAAAAAGAAAAATATGAACAAAAGGAAAAAGAAATGGAGAAATTCATGAGAAACCTGAGAAAACAAATCTTAGAAGAAAATAAGATTGAAGAAAATATGGAAAAGTCTCTTAAGGAAAAACAAATAACTTGTGAAAGAATGGAGGAAGAAATAGTTCATTTGGAAAAGGAACTGGATGCAAAAATCATTCAAACAAAATTTGAAAATAGCTTTAAAATATTAGGTAAGATTATTACATCTCAAAGGGATCCTGAAAATAAAAGTGGAATAGGTTATTCTCAAAAGGAAATCCATGTTAACTCAAAATCTTATGCAGATGCTCTTCGAAGTACATTCAAGAAGAAGAATAAAGAGAAGACAAGTAATGACAAGAACTCCAAAACATTACCTCCACTCATCAGGAAAGAAGGCAAGACATACCAAAGAAGATTTATCAAAACATGTATCCTCTCATTTTTCTTGGTTACTGCTATGCTTGCTCAAATTTTGGACACAAAGCTATAAATTGTAGAGCATATAAAAAGAATAATATGAAGGTTAAGAACTACATCCATAAAGATAAACAAGTAGAAAAACTAGTTAGAGGTAGAAACTATAACCCCTTTACACCCTTGCAAGAAGGGGACTTACAATGCTTCAGATGCCACAACCATGGGCATAAAGCCATTAATTTCATACTAATGGAAGCCTCAGAATAGTCCAAGTTAATTAGAGAGCAGAAGAAACTTTGGAGAGTAAAAAAATCAAAGAGGGATTGCCTTATTGCCCTGAAAAATCAAGATGAAAAGGATCTTTGGTATGTTGACAGTGGATGCTTGAAACATATGATAGGTAACAAGAACAAGTTTTTAGACTTACAGAAACAAACAGGTAAAGTTACATTTGGTGATAATGCTTCAAGTAACATACTTGGGAAAGGCATTGTGAGCCTGGGAAAAGACAAAGCTAGAAATGTACTAATTGTCGATAAATTGAAGCCTAGTTTATTAAGTGTCAGTCAAACCTGTGATGAGGGACACTTCTATATCTTTGACTCTCAAAAGTGTGAGATTAGGAGATAAGACATAGGAAAATTAGTTGGCACTGCTCCTAGAACTCCTGAAAATGTATACATACTAAATACTAAATTAAAAGAAGAGTGTCATATAAATTCAATAGATGAAATTTGGCTATGGCATAGAAGGTTGGGGCATATTAAATTTGACAATCTTGTGAAAGTCAACAACCTTTGTGCAGTAAGAAACTTGCCAAAAATCATAAAACCTTCAAATGCTATGTGTAGACACTGTCAACTAGGGAAACAAACTAGAATAAGGTTCAAGGCAAAAGAATACACAACCTCGAAACCATTATAACTTGTTCACACCAACCTATGTTGACCTACTAGAACCAAGAGCTTGCAAGGAGAGTCTTACTTTATGTTATTCATTGATGACTTTACTAGAATGAGTTGGATATGTTTTCACAAATAAAAATCAGAAGCACTTAATAAATTCAAAGCTTTTAAAACCCTTGTTGAAAATGAAAAAGAGACAAAAATAAAATATCTTAGATCTGACAATGGTGATGAATTTACCTCAAGAGAGTTTGATGTCTTCTATGAAACTCAAGGATTAAAAGGAAAATTCTCTGTTGCTAGAATGCCCCAGCAAAATGGTATTGACGAAAGAAAGAATAGAACAGTTCAAGAGGTTGCAAGGACCATGCTAAATGAATCAAAATTATCAGATGGATATTGGAGGGAAGTTGTAAGAACAACAATATACATATTGAAAAGAGGTCAGCTTAGGATTAATAGTGATAAAGCCCCTTATGAATTATGGTTTGGAAGAGCTCCATCAGTGAAATACTTCAAAGTATTTGGAAGTAAATGCTACATTTGAGGAAAAAACTGGGAGTAATTCTTCCTCCTACTTAAAATCTCTCAAAAATCTAATGCATAAGTGGGCACCTATCTAGGGGGAGATAGCAATCAATGTTAGAAAAAGTTACTCAGTTATGACGGACAAAGTGTGATTGCAAGAGAAAATACCAGGTGTCAAAAAAATATATATACATACATATCATAAGAAAATAAAAAACCCTTTGCCATTGATGCCAAAGGGGGAGAGTAACTTCAAAGGACAGAAGCATCACCACAAGGAGAGATTGTGTATGAAGTTTGTTTTTTTCCCTCAATGAAAAAGGAGGATATTGTTGGACATAATTGTCATTGATGTCAACATGAGAAGTAAATAACCAGAATTCCAAAGCTCAGGAAGAAGAACGAACTTTTGATCATGATAGGATCAAAAATTCGATGATGTTTAGAAAGGCTAGCACATGAAGAAAGATTTGAAGGAAGAACAGAGTGTAGAAGATGTCATCGAGATCAGTGGAAGTATTGCACAGTTAATCAAATAACATAAATGGTGAGAAGACTCAACAACCATCCAATCACTGTGAAATGAATAGTTGTCGTTCGATCAGAAGTTGATCGTGGGCTTAAGGGTTGTGGGAGGATCGTGACCATCGAAAAGGATGAGAGTTTGACTATCTATATACCCATCGACCGTGGGATCAAACCCAAGTTCTTGTTGAGCAGTCGAATCATTTTCAAGTAGAAAGAACATTGGATGATTGGTCAAACGACCATATAAAGTCATGACCATCAGAGGCACAAGGGCATGAATCAACAGCCATTAGACCCAGGTAAGGTGCACCCACCTTGATATGTCGGTGAGAAGTGAGAGAGGTTTTAGGGGAACCCACGTGAAACCACCCCATTCTGGACCCCCCGCCCCTTTCATTAAAGTCAGAATGGAAAGGGGGGTCTGGAATCCAACCTTAACCGTTGATCTAAGCTCCTTGATATCCATCATCCAAGACTCGCGCATCCAATTCCAGACACCCCCCCCCCCCCTTCAATAAAGGAAATATGGAAAGGGGGGTCTGGAATCGAATCTCAACTGTAGAATTAGACATGAAAATCTTAATCATCTGAATTTGCAAGGAGGATATGCCTAGGAGTCAGCTAACAGTCCAAAACAAAGAAATGATCTAAGCAATTGATCCAAAGGAAACATGGAAAGCGCATGTCATCTCGTTGACTTGTGAGTTGGAGAAGTCAAATGCAAGAACGTAGGAACTCACGATATGCTAGGTCGTGATAGAATCTGGGTCATCGGATCACAGAGGATAAAGGAAGACCCCTAAGCATCGATCAAATATACAGTGAGAGATATACGTCGACAAACCATGATAGCAGGCCACGTCAGCAAGATCCACGTAAGTAAGTACATGTGGCATACACAGACACTAACAACCATCAAGTTAATATGGCATTTCAGGCACATGAAAACCATGGATTTGAATGATACGTGGCAGGTACTCAACATGTGTCAAGTCTTCTTGTGATGTTAGCAAGTATACATCACGTCGGCATTTTTCATCTTGGGATTTTTTGCATCATAAGAAAAATACTCTAAAAAGCACAAAGTCCCGAATGTCGAAACTCCGAAAGGGACACACGTCAAGCATTCTACATTTTCGACAGTTTTGGAGAGTTGGAGGTTATGAAGACTCGAAGGAATAAACATTGAAATCCCATCAGCTGTCCATATCATCAGGAGATTGAATCACGATCGTTGTTTTGGTAAAGTGCTCAAGAACTTGTTCAAGCTTAGCATTCAGTAACGTCGTTGGTCATATGCTATAAGAATATTAAAAATTATAACATGTCTCTATAATTGGTAAAGCCCGTGGTTATGTAATGCACAACCATATGTGATGGTTTGAAGGAAGCACCTTCATGAATTCTGGTCTCTATAAATACAACAAAGACTAGGCATCAAGTATAAATGATTAAATTGATCCATGATTGTGATCAATTTATGAAAAGAATAAATTGATACAAAGTCATGATTAAAAGAGAATAAATCATGAAAATATGAATGAAGAATAAAAAGAAAAATGATATTAATTAAAGTCTAGATTATCGTTTTAAATGAAAAGGTACAATGGTTCAAATAAAGGGACATGTTTTAAATTTCACACCAGTTTGAAGATTATATAAACACGAAAATGTGGTGAGAAGAAAGTGTCTCTACATTTCAAGTCAGAAGATCAGTAGCTGAAGCAGATTCCAGGAAGAAATACAAATACCTATGTATTAAGGGTGGTTGGGTGGTACAAGGGCAGGTTGGTGCCTACAAAGGGAGTTGGTGCTTCCTTGTCAGTTGTAGCTAACTAAACAAGGGGGTCGTAGCCTCCTACCAATTGGTGCTGGTAAAATAGGGTGTGGGTGCATCCTTATCAGTTGGTACTGATCAAAGATGAAGTACATCTTCCTTCTATGTAACATGTAAGACAAATTTTGCAGTTAATAGAAAAGAATTTGTGTTTTTCCCATTTGGGTTCCACGATAAAAAACTGTGTCAAATTTTTTTTTTCATTAATAAATGAATAATTGATATAATTGTTGTGTCACTGATTCACCCCCCTCCCTCTCAATGACAGGATCTAACTCTACACCTGCATGATCCAAATGGGATCATTCTAGTTTTCTTGGTCGGCATGCATTTCAGCAAAGTCATCTACTCTCTCTAAAAATTTCTGGAGTTTTTCATCATCTTCAAAAACCTGCCAATGTTGTATGTTATTAGGAATGGAAGGCCTATGTCTCATTAATATATGGTATTTTAATTTGAAAGTAGTGGGAGGTGTGAATGTTGAAGCTACTTTGGCTAACGCATCATCCTGTTGATTTTCTTCTCTTGGAATATAATGAACAGTAATAGAGGAGAAAAAGTTTTCAATCAGATCCGAAACATAGTTATGATAAGATATTAACTTGGGATGTTTGGCCTGGTATTGATGATTTACCTGTTTCACGATTAGCTCTACATCACCAAAGACTTCCAAGTTTTTAATTTTCATTCTCTTGGCATCTTCCAATCCTAATACTAGGGCTTCATACTTGCATACATTGTTAGTGTGGTCAGTATTCCACTGTAATATATAAGAGAAAGGGATAATGGATTTGTCATCAGAGGCCATAAAAAACACCCCAGCTATGGCCCCAAAATAAGACGAGGCACCATAAAAAAAACATTTTCCAAACACTAGTGCTATATACATCATGTTTTACATTCTCTTTTTCTTTTTTATTTTCTGTACAACTTTCTTCTATACATATATCGATATCATCATCGATAGATTATATACAATTGCCTAAATCTTGGTCAACAATATAAATAGGTTAGTTTTTTTGGTTATGTAGATCACTTACCGTTAATGCTAACTTGGTTTCTCTATACAAATGTGTGAACTGTCCTCCAAAGACCGGGATCGTTGCATACGTCATGTCGCATTGGAGGGATCCACCATGTTTAGCGCCCCAAGACCTGGATAAGAGCATACCATACTTCGGGGGTATATCAGCGACGACCACATCCATTAAAATGCCTTTTGCTGGTATCTGTGCAAGATTCAGGACTAAATTCTTTATCATGCCTATACACTTAACCTTTCTTGAATCGAAAGAATATAAATCTCCATAAGGTCTGGTAATTTCAAGACCGAGTCTCTCCATAATGGCTTTAGGCATTACATTGTGAGAGGCTCCAAAATCTAACATGCAATTATCAAGTAAGTGATCATGCACAGTCAGAGTGATATAGAAAGGGGCGACGGTGTCTATAGCACTATCGAAATGTGGGCCGAAAATTATGTTAGGCTTGTCATCTTCTAAATTTATAACATCGTCCTGACTTTCGTTTTCTAAAAAACTGATTAATTTGGCGATTTGTTTCCTGTAAATTGGATTTTTTGCCAATTCGACAAGAGGTATAAAGATTTTGATTTTATTTATTTCATTTTCTAGATTAAAACATCCTATTGTTTTGTTGATCTCTATGGTTTGGGTTTCTAACCCCTTCTTTTGAGTTTTCCTTTGTTGTGAGGTTTTAGTTTCAATTACAGGGACTTCTGTTTTTTGCGCGTTCGCGGTTGATGTTTTTGCTAACTTTGTCCTGGTGAGCTGTGTGTCAGCTGTCTTAGTTCTTATAGTCTATTTTTTAGCGCTTTTTGAAACTGAATCGTCTGTTTCACCCCTCGGCAAAATCATTTTCACTGGGGGAGTTCTGAGTTTCTTGTTTCTAGGCCTTAGATTGTACTTTTGATGGAGTTCGACCATTATATTGTCTGCAATTCCCTGATAGGTTGAATTTTCAATAATACCATCATTTTTGTTTTTTGTGGATCTATCTTTTGTAATTGCAGATCTTTCATAATCTTTCTTTGTTAAAAAAGGTTGTAGGCAGTCGTCACCAAGATTATTGATGTCTTCTTCTAGTTCCTCAAAATTGTCCACATCTTCTCCTCCGATAAATTTTTCTCTTTTAAAGGGGGTTTGGATTTTTTGATCCTCATTCTTAATCTGTCTTGGTGGATTTTGAGGGTTAGGATTCCTTATGAAATCCTTTATGGGAAAATGATCATTTTTCACTTGATCTAGTTCCATCCTTGAGATCTTATTTGAGAGCTCTTTGATTATTCTTTCCATGTCATCTATTTTGTCTTCCGAAGATCATCCTAATCCGGACGGTCCCCCTTGATCTCTACATTTTCTGGTCTCTTTGTTTCCAGTTTCAAATTTGTTTTTCAACTTTCCTGATGCCATCATGTTTGATTCAATCTCTAAGGCATCATCTTGCATCTTGGTGAGGTCTATCGATCTCCTCTCCCTCAATAACAGGGTGAAATCAGGGTTGAAATCCCCAGCGAAGGTTACTTTCACTGCAGTTTGGGAGGGTTTGACCTTGGCTGGGATCTTATTATACAATTTATTAAACCTCTGAGTGAATGCAAGGACTGATTCAAAGTGTTTCTTTCTTAGAGATCCAAATTCAGTTAGATAATAGAGATGGTCTTTCCTTATCCCCCACTGTCTAATAAAAGCATTTTCAAGTTCCTCATAAGATGGTATAGATGCTACTGCTAGGCCTCGGAACCAGGTTCTTACCCGTCCTTCAAAATTTTGTACCAAGAGTCTTGAATATACATCTTCATGTTCGAGTCCAAGGATATCGGCAAATTGGTCAAAGTAATTGATGTGTTTGGCTGCAGTCAAATCACCCTCTCCTATGAATTTCGGAAGATTCTTCATGTAGTTTCCAGGTAAGTCATGTAGGGGGACTGGAAGGACCAAAGGGGCATATTTAGCAGCCACCTTTGCAAAGATTCTAGGGGGTGGTACTTGGCTTCCTGCTCCTCCTCCTCCAACCCCACCTCCAGCAGCACCTCCTCCGACCACATCCATTGATGATTTAGAGGTTGTTGCTTGGAAATTATGAGGAAGGGTTTCAGGAAATTGGTTATCGAGAGACAGGAAACTTGAGGAAGGAGAACTAGGGAAAAGTGGACTAGTTTCTTCGGACTCACAGGGTGAATATAAAGGAGAATTAACATGAGTTGTGTCGAGAAAAATAGGATGATCGTAGGAGTTCTGAGAGATAGGAAAATGAACTTCGTGAAGTGAAGAAGTGTCAATAGAAGCGGGAAGTGACAAAGATCTTTTACCTCTGTTGGTGAAAGAAACGGTTGGGAAAATCTTAGTTTTAAAATTAGGCGAGACCAAACCAAGCTCAAAGGTTGTAATCATATTGGTAGGTGATTCCTCGTAATACAGTGGGGTATTCGATCCTTTAAAAAGATATCTAGTGTTTGACTATGTAATTTTAGGTTGATAAAACCTATTTTTCGATGATACAGTTTGTTTAAGATATCTTCTTGATTTTCAATTTTTTTTTGGATCTGGAACAGGCGAAGCATGTTTTTCATCTAGGTTTCTTCTGGTATTCTTTCAATTAAAAGCTAGTTTAATTATCGTGGAGTCACCAAGTGAAAGATAAAGGTAGCCTTATAAGGTTTTCGATCTTTGTTCACTATCAAATATAAAAAGTGTCAATGTCATTCTTCCCAGGGAAAAGCTTCATTTCTTCGTTCCCCGAAAACGGTGCCAAAAATATGTTGTTCTTGAGTTTGTACTTTAAGGATCTAAAGTACACCGTAAAGGCATCTGAAAATATAGAGAAGGCTAAGGATAAAAAGGTAGGTTATATAAAAAGGGATATTGTTGATTCCTTAACAGTCTTTGTCTAGCTTCCCAATTTTCCTGGATGCTAATGTCTCTTTCAATAACTTCCCATGAACGTTCTACTTGAACCGGTTACTTGTTGTCTATAGGATGGTATTAAATAAATTCAAAGTAATGATCATTTGATCTGATAGCCCAGGTTCGATATTAGGCTGTCTTGTAACTGGAACACTCATGGGTGAAAAGGATTGAAAGGATAAATTCTTTTGTTTTCTTTTAAGGGTTCTCTATTTCTTCTTCAAAACATGTAAGAAGAACTCCAAAAAACCTTGAATTAAGAGTATGGTGAAACTAAAGGTCGTTTATGGTATCTGAGTTAAATTTTGAAAAGAGAATATGCATGAAATGAAAAGAAAACATAAAGTTGTTGAACAGGGTGAGGCATCGATTAAAGAGGAATATCACTTTGTTGACAGGAGAAGAAAATAATTAGGAAAAAACTCTTAATGAAGCATGTGATATTGAAATATAAAACATTTGCAGGTCTTGTATTTATTGATAGATGATACAGAGGAAAGGTTGTAAACGATTAAATTGAAAGAATAATTAATTACAACAGTAGAGGTTGTACTAAATTGTAGTTAAGCATTCATTAAAAAGATATATGAAAAATATGAAACAACAGAGAAACACATAACTCAAACTTGACCAGATCTGGAATCTTCAACCTGTATTCGTATTAATTCAAAAATATCTTCAAATTCTTCTTTACAATGTGCCCAGAAAAATCCCTATATCAGTATCCTGAAATTATATTTATACCAGATCCATGATGATTGTTGGTTGGTGATATCCTAACTCCTAGGGGAAAACAATTACAAGAATTGCAAACCCCAACCATTTGCATGATCATCATTTATTTTCCCATCATCTTGATAATATAAGTTTTCAAAATGATACTTCATTGTTTTATTGAAGTGTCTCCTTCTTTTGACCTGATACATTCAATACATTTTTCAAGAAAATGTACAAAATTTTTGGGAGGCTTTGGAAGATCCTTTGCTTCAAATAGATAGAATTTTCTCTGAGTTTCTAGAAGCCGATATTCAATCCCCTTACTAGTAAACTTAACTGATTGCAATTTTAAGTTTGTCTTAACTAGCCAACTTTCTATTAGGGTAACATCCATTTCCTTTAACTGTGAAATTTCCATTTGAAATTCGTTCAAACCCTCTTTGAAATTCAACTGGTGTCTTACAATGTTTATCTATCCTAATTGACCAGTGCAATTGTCTCTTCAAATGCCTTATGATTCCTTGTCCAATAAACAAATATTCTTTCACAATCGTCTTTGATTTCTTTTACTATTTTCTTATATTTTTCTATGTTGTTTTCCCATACCTTGAGCATGATATCGCCTCTAATCTACTCTGTGATAGAAAACTTTGGAATTTTCTATGCTTCTTCGTTTTCAGAACATACAACTACCTTTTGGAAAGTGTTCCTTTCTTCTTTAGCTTCTTTTTTTTTTAAATAATATTATCAAGAGCATTGCTTGGTTCCTAAAATTAATTCTGAATAATCTCTACTTAGGAGATCACTTTTTGTTGCTCGGCTTCTACCTTCGCATGTATTTCTAGTGATTGGTCGTGAAAAAAGTTCAGGTCTATAACCTGGCCTTTTATTGAATTCAATTTAGCCTGTAGTTGTCTTACCAATTCTTCTTGCCAAATAACTTGTATTTGGCTAGCCTGCATCTTCTCGTTCATCTCGTCTAGACTTGACTTAAGGGATTGAATTTCTTGCTTTTCAGCAGCTCTGGCCTGCTATAGACCTTTATTTATTTCTTCTTTCACATTTTTCTCAGTATCTCTTAGTTGATTTTGCAACTAGGTTATCCTGTGGTTAGTCTTTTCCAACCTTGCTCTCATATTGCTAACAATGAATATATTTGTTGTTGCCAAGGCTCCCATGGAGCCCGCCACCTATGTAGCGAAATATCCCTCTTCCATGTTTTTCCCATCCACCAACATCATGTGTTTCTTTTCTATACCACCTTCTCTCATATACATCTCCTATTTTAATACAACCTTCCTCTTTTTATTGAAGAAGTAATCAGAGGGAGGAATTTCTTCTCTGGAGATAGGGTTAAGGTCACTAGCATATATGACTCCTACCTGAGGGAACCCAAAAGTAGATTGTAAAGGGGTCAAGGAAGTGATGGGATTACCCAAATCTGTGGATTTTTTTCCCATGTTGTCTTGGGAGTATCAATATGAATAGTATATGATGAAGGGGTGGTAGATTGACTGGACTCAGGAGGTGTCTCGGACCCTTTTTCTATTTATTCTCCTAGATTCTCTGTCTGTGGGACTTCTTTGTTTTGTGAAGATCCTTAAAACTCATGTGGGGTTTCCTCGGTGTCTTCTTTATTCTATAATTTATGTCCAAAGCCTGGAGGAATGTTTTCTTGTTCCATAGGGGATGTTTTTGCTTCACCCTGCAACACCTTTGGCAAAATGCTTCATATGTGTCTCTGGAAGGTTAGAAGACTAGTTTGCAAGTTGGATTATAATGTCTATACCCTTCCTAATACCTATTTGTAGGTTTTTACCCCTTTGAAAATGTCATCGCGAGGGTATTCCTCATGTTCAAATGCTTTCATGCCACAGTGGGCCATGTGGCTCCCCACTATTTGATAAGGGTCGTGTCTCTTGTGTTTGAGATTCACCAACTTGACCTCTTCAAGAGATGTAGCTTCAACTTTGGAATGACCTAGATTGAGTAGCGAAAACCTTCCAATTTGTACGGGAAAGATTGGCCAAAATTTATTTTGAGCTGTCTTCAGATCTATCCCAATACCGCCTCTTATTATCTAATAAGATACCTCCCTACATACCAGTCTGTCAGGGAGGAATTTCATAAGTTCATGAGGAGGGATAGAACATCCAAAAACCCTAATATGGGAGAAATTCTCCTCAATAAACCAATCGAAAACCTCCTGGAGGTTTCCTATGACTAACTCTGAACTATGGGGGGGTGCACAACCATACATCATCTAATGCACAGGTATCACCATGAAATGAAAAATTTCATAAAAAGAATCTTTAGCATTTTCTTCCCACAACTTAGAATGATATTCATGAATTGATTCAAGGTAAGCTAGGTTCCAACACCAATTCATCAAAGGGAAAGGATTTGTGAAACATATAGCATCCATGATGTATGCTGACATGTAAAAGGCTACTAGTCTACCACTGGATATTGTGGTTTGATACTCCATAACCTCTTTATCTAGGTTATCTAATAGGATTTTGTTCCAATTGAAGCTATAGCCTTCGCCTGCTTCATGTAAAAGGGGCACCCATTCTGCAGGGAAATGGGAAGGAATTTTCTTTTTGAAAAGTCTACATAACACCATAGCCACATAAACCATGTACTCATTCAAAGAGGTTGTGGCATAAATGTTATGGGTATCGGCCCTGAAATTTGGTGGGTGTCTCCACTAGTCTTTGATTATGTCGGGGTATGTTGGTCTACCTCTGTGCATTCTTTCCTTTGAAATTCACTTACGAATTCTTTATTATAAATATGTTTAGAATTGGGAGACAGTTTGTACATTACTTGTATATGCTCCGGTCTGAAAGAGCCGATGAAAACCCCTTGACTTTCCAAGATGATTTTTGTCTGCATGTCCATCCTCTCTAAATCCCAACTAATCATATCATTGTATGTCATGTCATGAGTCGTGGGCGTGTAGACACTTTGTGAAGTTCAGACTCTGCTATGTCCTATAGTTTTTTTTTCAGAATCGTGAGGAAATTCTTGATTTCATAGTCCAGGGTTTCAAAAATTTTCCTCCAGGATTTGATGGAATCAATGGCATTTGGTTTAGTATCAAGCATGACATCTCCTTCTGGGATGGAGCTTTCAACTACTTCTTCACTTTTCTTAGGTTCCTTTCTAGGTGCCATAATGTTTGTGTTTAAGATGAATTCCTGTCGCATAGAAAAATGTGTAATCTTGTTGAATGCAATTCACTTCTAAATTCAAACGATAAGAATGAAATTGAAAAACCAAACCTATATTAACCTTTAACTCTTCTTATGATGGATGTACTGAGACAGGTGGTAAAACTTAAATGTCTTAATGGGGGAGATATTCCTAGAGATACGCAGTTAATTCAAAAATATCTCTATTCGTTTGTTGCAAATATTACCGTGTATTGGCGATTTCAAACTGGAGTTTCGAAAGGACTACTTTCACCAAATCCCGAAATGTGAAACGGGAAAATTCATTTTAATCCTTATTAATCCCATTTTAAACTAACTTAAATTCATTTTAAACTTTGTTAAAAAATTTGTGATTTCGCATTTCGGAATTTCGGGGATCCTGTACCCATGGGGTATGTCATAATCAAACCCCATATCGTGAAATCACGATGGGATTAGTTTAGATGTTGATTACTTGTATTAATGCTTTAATTAATTAAGATTAGTAATTAACTTCTTATTTTTGGAAAATCGAGGACCGGGAGTTCAAGGCTTGATGCTTTGACAACACTTTGATACAAAGAAACCCAAATCGTGAAATATTAATGAATTGTTGATCATGTTTAAGAGTTTAATTAATCAAAATTAGAGGATACTTTGTGAAATTCACATCGGGACTTATAGCACCTACTTTTTCCTTTTTTATTATTACTTTAATATAAAGCCTTTTCAGGATTTCGGCACCAAGAGTCTAGATTTGTTGATTAGGAAAACATTCTTTGTGAAATTTCAAATCCTGAAATACAAAAAATCAAAAGACTTTTGACTATTTTTTAGGACTAAGGGCAGCTCCATGACTAGAAAAAAGCAAAGCTTCAGTTTTAAAGGGATACAAAATTAAACTTCGTATCAACATTAGGCTCCATCTAGGGATCTCGTTTCCTTGTGGGACGGGAAGAACATGTAGACCAAGTGACTTCATTGGGTAAATGGGGTCAATAATTTAACTTTGTGAAACAGACCAGGAGGGAAATCGAGACAAAACTTTAGGATCTCTGCATTTGATTTTGAAAATTCTTCAAAAATAAAACATATGATTTTCTCGAGTTAGGTTCTTAATAGATTTCCTTTTCTAAAACTAACCTCAAATCTGTATAATATAATTAAAACCAAATTAACCATTCTACCATGTTTCATATGATTTTGTTTGCATCAAGGTAAAGTAAACTTAAAGGTGTCAAATTAGGGGATCCCTGAAACCTATAATGTGAATCCAGTTGAAAGAAGAAAAGTTACCAGAGCATCTTGCAATTCATGTATAATAGCCTTATCAGATATATAGATATTACTTCACTTCCGGCGAGCTTGTTCAATACCCTGGTGAAGTTATCAGACTTCCCATATTGAATTTCCGTTCACCACTTCATTTTTTTTTAAGCATTTAAATGTTGAGATGGGGGCAATCAATATAATGAATTTCCTTTCTTCATCTCTTTGAACTAGATGGGGGAAATCAATATAATGAATTTCCTTTCACCATCTGTCTGTGTATATTTTATTTTAGTATGAAGTGGGGGCAATCAATAAGTATGTAATATACTCAGGAAGGTATCTTCTTGAATTTTTTAAGAACAGAGGCATGTCAACTCACTTAAATAGATCTGGGCCAATCTTCTCTCTTGCCTTCAAACATCATTGACTTCAGGGAAATTCTTGAGGGAAACTTCTTGACATCCTTTTTGAATTTCCTTGAGCAAAATCAATTAATTTATTTCTATCGGGAAGGCTAATAAGGTTAGGATTAACCTAGACATACTTCTGGTTCAGCTAAAGTTAAAGAGCTATAAATTCAACCTATTCTCGTTTTTGAAGGTTTGTTTGAGAATTTTCAGAACCAAAGTGAGACCTTTCTTTTCTCAAAGAACTCATGATAAACATTCAGGGTCAAGTGAGAAGAATTCTTTATCGTGCTTAAGGGGAAAGTAAAGTGCTTTAGAAAGACTACTGCACACATGACCGTTCTAAAACATTTTTTATTTTTATTAGATTTTTTATTTTTTTTGGTGATAACATTAGCATCATTTGAAGTAATGATCTATTTATTTGTATCTCTTAGGGTAATTTAACTTGAATTTTCAGAGTAGAATTTCATACCTTGGTAACTCCTAGTTTGTTGGCCAAAAGGTTGTTAATTTCTTACCTTTTTATCGAAAGACAATTAATTTATTTATCTGTGTCTATCGCCTTTTTAGCATCTCTAGTCTCTTGGTTGGTCAACGAATTTTCTGCAAAATAAGTCAGCATGATAATTGTCAGGAAATCTCGTGAATAATTTTATTTATTTATTTATTTATGGAAAAACTTATCGAAGGAAATGAAACTATACAGTAAGCATGAAAACAAACCAGTATGAACAATGTGAGTTCAGAAATACATTACTTCATGAAGTGTTTGAGGTGTCACCCATTTATAGGGGTGTTGAGAATGTTTCCATCGATATTTTCTAATAAAAAGGAATTTTTTCCCTCAGAAAATGAAATCTTATATGGGTCGGACTAGATTGGATTGAACTTGCCATGTTTACCAGTGTCTTCTCTCCTGGCTTCCCATTTCAGGACTAGATCACCAATGAGGAAATCTCTATCTTTATCTTTTCGATCGAATAAGGCCTTCATGTTATCCTGATATCTCTGTAACCTTTCATTCACTTCGGCCCGATTTCGCTAAACTTCAACTAGCTAGTTTATCCTCCTGGTAACTTCGTTGGGTTCTTCATTTGAATCTTGCCAAAGTTTCATCACGGGTAGAGCAAGATTTATTGGTAAAATGACGTCGATTCCATATACCATTTGAAAATGGGAAATCCCAATTGATCTTTTGGTACTTATCATGTTAGCCCATAGATAATATTTTAAATGGATATGCCATGCTTTCTTATTTTCAGTCAAAACCTTCTTTATCACAATATCATACTTTTATTAGACAATTCAGCTAGACCATTACCCTACGGATAGTAAGTTGTTGAGTGTCCTAATATGTTGTTGTATTTTTGGAAAAAGCTTACCATGGCCATTGACTTAAATGCTTGGGCATTATCAGTGACTATCTTTGGGGAACAATGAAACCTGGATAAAATATTTTCTTCTAGGAAATTGATTACTACTGAGTTAGTTGCATTTCTTGTGGGAATGGCTTCCACCTATTTAGTGAAATAGTCTGTAGTAGTTAGAATCCACTTGTGTTGTGCGCTCGAATGTGGGTGAATTTATCCAATGAAAACAAGAACCCATTTTTGAAATGGAGGTTCGGTTTTAACCGGAACTAAAGGTAAAGATGGGAATTTATGTTTGCCTGTAAACAACTCACAAGGAGTACAAGTTTGGACTTTAGTGTTCATATCGGTGAATAATCTGGACCAGTAATTCCCGGCTCTTAATATTTTGTAAGCCATTTCCCACCAAGCATGGTGCCTGCTGCACACTCCCTTGTGGAATTCATCTATAATCATTTATGTTTCAGTATCGACTAAGCAGCTCAATAGGAAACCCAAGGGGTCTTTCCAATACAATTTACCATCTATGATACAATATTTTACAGTGTGTAACTTCAGTGTCCTGGTTTTATATGGGTTTACCTTACTAGGACATCGAAGGGTCAATAGGTAAGAAATGATATCGCAATACCAGACTGAAGTAGAGAACTTGTCTTGAATCTTAGCTGTGGGTGTAGCGACGTCAAGCTCATCTAGTTCTAGAAATCCCTCATTTTCCTGTAGTTGATTTATCCCAAGTGCTTTTAGATTTGATTCGGTTAGCAATTTGTCCAAACCCTGACCATTGATCATTTTAGTCGATTTGACTTCCAGGTCGAACTCCTAGATTTTAGCCAGCCACCTGCCTCTTCTTTTGTCATTGTCTGGATGCACCAATATATCTTTAACAGAACTTGATGGCACATAGGAAATGATCTTCGAGTGCAATACGTAAGTTATGAAATCCTTGAGAGCTTTTACCCTTGCATAAGATTTCTTTTTCCAAAATGTCATATTTCAGCTCAGCGTCCCTGAGACTTCTACTAAAAAACGCAATAGGCTGATCAAAACCTTCATCATTTTTTTGTAACAATACAGCTACAATTGTATGTTCAGAGGAAAAAGAGAAAATCAAAAACTCTTTTGTGTAATCTGGGATTGCCAAGACTAGAGCTTCGCTTATTACTTTCTTGATTCGTTGAAACAATGCTTTGGCTTCATTTGTCCATTTCACATCGATGTTCTTTTTAAGCATATATGTAATCAATTTAACAATTTCGACAAAGTTAGGGATGAATCTTCTCAAGAAGTTTATTTTTCCTAAAAAAGACTGAATTTCTTTTACATTTCTAGGAATATTTATGGTATCTGTCACCTCAACCCTTTTGGGATTGATTTTGATTCCATCTCTTGACACGTTGTGACCCAAGAGTTTACCTTCTTGCATTGAAAAATGAGATTTCTTGAGATTAAGTGACAAACCGAATTTGTGACATTTCCTGAAAGTTTGTTTGAGGTGTGTTAGATGTTCTGCATCAGATGTAGAGAAAACAGTCAGGTCATCTAGATAGATAATTATGAACTTATCTCTTTCACCCATGAAAGCAATATCCATGGCTTGTTGGAAAGTTGCCCCTGCATTCATTAAACCAAAAGGCATTTTTCCATACATAAAAGTACCCCAAGGGGTAGTGAATGCAGTTTTTTCTTTGTCATCTTAGTGTACAACAATTTGATTGTAACCTGAAAAACCATCAATCCTGCACATTATGTTAGCTCCAACTACTTTTTCTAAAACATGATCCATCTTAGGTAATGGATAATTGTCTTTAAGTGATGATCGATTCAGGTTTCTAAAATCTACAAACAGTCTAATCTCACCGTTTTTCTTTCTCACTGGGACTAAATTGGCTACCCACACAGAGTATCTCAGTGGGACAATGATTTTAGCATCCAATATTTTTTTGACTTCTTTTCCCATTACCGGTAGTAGGACAGGGTTAATCTGTTTGAGTTTTTCTTGAAAGGTTTTACACCTGGTTTCAGAGGAATTTTATGTTCCATTATAATAGTGTCATAAGTTCTCAATTCATCATAAGACCAAGCGAAAACGTCTTTATATTGTCTAAGAAACTCAACATACTTACTTTTGATTTCCGGAGACAGATATTTGGATAATTTCACCAACTTAGGATTTTCTTTGGTACCTATATCCCAATCCTCGACCTCCTCCAGTTGAGGCTGTAATGTAGACTTCAAAGGGATGTCATCAGGGTTGAATAACCTTTCTAAGGGGATCAGACCCTTAGGTATCTGATTATTTTTTAAAACCAGCATCTGATGATTAGTGATTTTATCTTGGAACTTTTGGGGTTCTTCGCCTTCCTACATGATCCAAATGGGATCATTCTGGTTTTCTTGGTCAGCATGCATTTTAGCAAAGTCATCTACTGTCTCTAAAATTTTTTGGAGTTGTTCATCGTCTTCAAAAACCTGCCAATGTTGTATGTTATTCGGAATTGAAGGCCTATGTCTCATTAATATATGGTATTTTAATTTGAAAGTAGTGGGAGGTGTGAACGTTGAAGTTGCTTTGCCTAACGCATCATCCTGTTGATTTTCTTCTCTTGGAATATAATGAACATTAACAGAGGAGAAAAAAAATTCAATCAGATCCCAAACACAGTTCCGATAAGATCTTAACCTAGGATGTTTGGCCTGTGTAATGATCCCAAGCCAAATTCTTTCTTGGAATCACTAACTACTACTAATTTATTGAGTTATTAAGTGCATACAAGATTCATCAACACATGGAGATCACAATATATTCA
>JZKD02S1240798.1:81884-103008 GCA_000966675.3 Picea glauca
AAAATATAACTTTTAACTTCTTGAATTTCCCCCCTTCAGTGTGAGACTATGACCTAGTGGGGGTGCCTAGGCCACTGAGTCTCCTCATCACCTCTCTAAGAGGTGGGGGACATTATAGCCTGGTATTGATGATTTACCTATTTCACGATTAGCTATGCATCACCAAAGACTTCCAAGTTTTTAATTTTCATTCTCCTGGCATCTTCCAATCCTAATACTAGGGATTCATAATCACATACATTGTTAGCATGGTCGATATTCCATTGTAATCTATAAGAGAAAGGGATAACGAATTTTTCATTAGGGGCCACCAAAAACACCCCAGCTCCGGCCCAAACATAAGATGGGGCACCATCAAAAAACATCTTCCAAACACCAGTACTATATTCATCCTATTTTACTTTCTCTTTTTTATTTTTTATTTCTGTACAACTTTATTCTATGCATATGTCGATATTATCATCAATAGATAAAATACAATTGCCTAAATCTTGGTCAACAATATAAATAGGGTAGTTGTTTTGGTTATGTGGATCACTTATCGTGAATGCTAACCTGGTTTCTCTGTACAAACGTGTGAACTATCCTCCAAAGACCGGGATCGTGGCATATGGCATGTTGATTTGGAGGGATCTGCCAAGTTTAGCACCCTAAGACCTAGATAAGAGCATACCATACTTCGAGGGTATATCAACGACGTCCACATCCATTAAAACATCTTTCGCGGGTATCTGTGCAAGATTTACGACTAAATGATTTATCCTACCTATACACTTAACCTTTCTTGAATCAAAACAATATAAATCTCCATAAGGTCTAGTAATTTCAAGACCGAGTCTCTCCATAATGGCTTTTGGAATTACATTTTGAGAGGCTCCAGAATCTAACATGCAATTATGGAGTACATGATCGTGCATGATCAGAGTGATATAGAAAGAGGTGACGGTTTCTCTAGCACCGTCAAAATGTGAGACAAAAATTATGTTAGGCTTGTCGTTGTTATAGGGTAAATTGGTATATGTGGACACTAACTAATCTCCCTAGATCTAGAACAAAACACACCAGAACATGAAACTTTCCTTAAGTTTTAAATATTGAATTTACTAACTAAAGAGGGATAGGTGACATACCGTTTAAATGTCACTTCCTCTCGCCATCACCATCCTAGCTTCATTCCAGCACTCATACAATGATGATCCTACGAAATAATGCAACCAACCAAAGTGATAGTAATAGCATAAACTCAATATAAACCTATGTATGTGATCAAGGAATCAAACAATAAAACACAACAAGATTTATAGGAAAGAATCATATTATTGTATCATATTAAATGTAAAAGAGAGATTACAACCATGGCCTTGATGTCTTAAGGTCCCTTCCAACTATCCTTCATTCCCCACACACTTCCACACCAAGAATTCTAAAAGCATAGATCTGATAATATTCACAATCTATCTTGACAAAGGAAAAACTCAAATACACTCTAACCAAGCTAATAATTCCAAGCCAAATCCAACTTAGCCCTTCTCCATGAGAGCTCCTCTCCTTTTATAAGTTGAAGAGGATAAGGTGAGGAGGTTAGGATGATCCCACTAAATCATTAAATAGAGTAAGATCCAAACCATTCGAATGCCACCTCACCATGGAAGTTTCTCCTTCTAGAAGATTCGAGAAAACGCTCATTTTTCCCACATGTAAGCATTCTCACACCCTACCTATAGAGCATACTATGAACTCCTCGTGACCTAGCTATGATGCAGCCTATGAGAATCAAGCATTCTTGTACTCTAGCTATAATGCAGCCTGTGAACTTCCTTTTCTATAGGGATTTTACAAAGGAAAATGCAACTTCTTTTCTCAAAAAAAGTTCTTCTCCCTTCTTTCTTCAGGAACTCAGGCCACTGACCCCTCTGAAGACTACAGATAGGTTTACATCATTAATAGTCATAGGGATGAAGAAAATAATGTTTAACAGAGAGCCCCCCAAAGCATGAAGTTAGAATAGAGTGATAGCTTAAACAGTCGGTTGGAAACCTACCAACAAACAAGGAAATACAGTACAATAATATATCATCACTGAGGTAGGCATTCCCATACTCAGAATACAAATGAATCAGAGCATAAATGTCTACATGAAAAGATCCATGTCAAGTAAGAAAAGGGCATGGCCACCAAACATACACCGTGGATCCATGCCATTATGAATCAAATCTGAACATAGCCACCAAAAATACACTATGGATCTATGTGTTAAAGTTTCAAATTTGAACATAGCCACCAGACATACAATGTGGATCTATGCAATAGTACATTGAATATACTCCAATGCAACCTGGATCTGTCAGAAAATATCCAGTGTCTTCATCTCCACCACTCTATAGTACGAATCTAGCCATGTGATTACAGGTGTTGAAGTCGAACATGGTAGAAACCACTTGATTACCAGTCATTAGTGTATACCATTAACAAGTGCGAGGGAAATCACCATTAATGTCAATGACTCCCAAGGTACTCTAGTACAATCCAATGAATGTGAATCAGTGATTTGAGGTTGAACATTCGATGGAACCTCCCAATCAAGGGTCAATAATGAAAACCCATTGTCGAAAGAGAGGAAACTTGCCATTGAGGCATGCAAGTTCCAAGGTACCAATTAGTTTCAAAGTATAATTCCTGGATAATGAGTTGAAGTCAACAGGAAAAGACTCGTCACAGGAGGTTCTTAATGTATCCCTCATCAATGACATGAAATGGGTAACAAGATTTGATATAGATCAGAGTAACAAGTGATTCAGGACTGATTCAAGGATGGCCAATGCAATAGAACGCTTAAAGACTGCAGAAATGGCTGATGCAATAGAAGGATTTCTGGGTTGAACTTATTTTTTGAACATATTGACGACACGACAATTTTCTTGGAAACAATGACTCAACAACAAGGATCATAGACCAATTTGTAATCTTATAAGGAGTATGATCAAGAGACGAGCAGATTTTCCAACCTAGACACAAGGTGAGTGAAAGGGTGTCATGTTCAAAAGTGACTCTTCCATGGAATACAGGTTTAGACATATTTCTTTCCCAATTTTTCCCCCCACCATTTCTGGCGAGTACCTCTTTATTTTTATGCAAGCTTGAGGAGGATAACATATGCTTATCAATTTAAGCTCATCCTTCGGATGAGTCCCTTGGAGTATGTTTAATGAACCCTAGGAAGGAGTGGTTTGGTCCCATATAGGCCTTTCAATAATTGTTTTATGAGTCCAAAGAAAGAAAACTCAAGGGTTTTACATGTTTATAGAGTCTAAAAAACACTTAAAGAGAACTCTCTCAGTTCCTTTTTCATAAAGTAGTCTGATGAGACCGAAAAAGAGATAAACTATTGCTCAATAGATGTTTTCTTCAAATACTTTAACGAGTGTGAAAAGAACAAGGTCGCTCAGTAATCTTTTCATGTTTAGAGAGTCTAAAAAGATCTTAAAGGGAACTCTAGTGGTTTCCTTTTTCGTATAACCTTTACGAGTCCGAAAAAGTGCTAAAAGTATACTCGGTTACATTCTCACATATTTACGAGCACGAGAAAGAACAAAGACTAAGCTCGGTAACTTATTCTCATGTGTTTACGAGCATGAGAAAGAACAAATATTAAGCTCAGGATTGTTTTCATTTTTACGCAAGCTTTAAAACAAAATAAAACTATGCTTGGACCTAGTTTCATTTTTACACAAGCTTGAACCAGAGGAAAATATGCTTGGACCTGATTTCAGTTTTACACAAGCTTGAACTAGAGGAAACTATGCTTGGACCTAGTTTTAGTTTTACACAAGCTCGAACTAGAGGAAAATATGCTTGAGGTAAGTGGTTTCATTTTTACACAAGATTGAACCATAGAAAACTATGCTTGGACTTCCCAACACATAACACATGGATGGTTGGTACTTATCCCCCATCTTAAGAAACTAGTAGCTCAACTTTAGCATGAAGTCCAGAGGCTGAGGCAAACGCCCCCCAAGATTCGTTTCATCCAACTACAAAGGAGAATGAAATTAAGCTTCAAATACTAGATGAAGGAATTGACTCAAATAGAGAGGGGGGAAAACTATTTCATTTTTTAACGAGCTTGGCACAGAAACAAGAACTATGCTTGTAACCTCTATTTCATTTTTTAACGAGGTTGCCACAGAGACGAAAAAACTATCCTCATAAGTGGTTTCATTTTTTAACGAGCTTGAAATCAAAAAACCATGCTCAAAGACATATGTTTCATTTTTTAACGAGGTTGCCTCAGAGATGAAAAAACTATCCTCAGAGTCTTCCTGATCATGGATTCCAAGAGGACAGTGCTCTGGAAGGAGACCATGTCAAGGGACAAAACTCGTTCATGGCTTCCAAGAGGTCTTCGCTGGAAGGAAGAAACACACTCTGGAAGGACACCATGTCAAGGGTCGTGATAGGAGTAAAGAGATCAGGCTCTAACAACCCTATCGAAGAGATTACCATGTCAACTACTAGATCTAAGTCATCAGAAGTTGAAGCGATGGGTGACAACACCACATAATTGACCTGTGGTGGGGGCGATACTGTCTGCATATAAGAACCATTCAGGGAAGCAATCCTATTGAGGTTAATGAATCAAATTTGATCAACAGTCACAATTCTTCCATCGTGAGGGAAATATATCACATGAAAAAGAGTGGACACAAAAGATTTCATGGCACAGACATAATCTTGCCCAAGAAGTAAAGTGAAATCCAAGGGATCTTAGACTACCATGACATCAATGAAGACATTTTTCCCTCCCAAAGTTATAGGAAACTGAGAAAGGGTCCCTAAAGGTTGACTATTTCTTATGTTAAAAGATAACATATTTTCTGTAACCGATGCAAGTGGAGGACAACCCAAAGCTTGCCAAGCAAAAGAGGACAAAATACTAACAGATGCACCTTCATCTATCAGTGTCTGAGGAATGTCTCGACCACAAACCTGTATTGTAATCTGTAAATTAATGTGAGAGGGAAGATGAGGTCTAGTTAGCACACCCCAATCAAAATGGATGGCCTCATAACTTAGAGGGGGTTCCACGGGAGAAGGAGGAATATCCCTTGGCATGGTAGATTCTGTATCAATGAGAAAAACATGGGAAATGTCAGGTTTACTCTCTAGCGGGAGAGTAGGATCAACCGATGACGAGATCAGATTGACCACTTGGGTTGCATTCGCCAAGGGGAGAATGGGGTCGATAGATGGAAACAGATCGACAACTTGGGTGACACTCTCTAATGGGAGAGGGGGATTGACCAAGGATGGGATCGTATCGACCTCTTTAGTTTCACTCTTTGAGGGGAGAACGGGATTGACTGAGGATGGTATTGGATCAACCACTTTGTCAACTAGTTCAACTAAGGACGTGACCAGATTGACGACATGATCAACCGGATTGACCGGTGAAGGGACCGTAGTGATCATTCCATCAACTATAGGGGGGTCAAGAGTAATCTTGTGATAAGTAGCTGGAAGTTGAGGCTGTGAAACAGTCATGTCTTCCAATAATTTTGATGCTTCATCCATACGAGAGCAAAGGTGAGTGAGATGACTCCCTTTGCATAACATGCACATGAATGTGACTCTACTTTTCTTCTTCCCAACAGTATCTTGACTAGTCGATGAGAAGTCATCAGGATGTTGTTCAGAGGCTAATGACATGGGTTGGTGAGGATGTGTAGACCATGCTTATATAACCTTGGATAGGCCAGGGAATTCCTTAAGAAGATGGCTACCTTTACAAATCCTGCAAGGGTACTTGGGCTTATGAGTTGTTTGGGTGATCTTGACATCATCAACACTCCTAGCATGATTAACAATAACTGGTTACTTTCCAACATTTTTTACAGTAGTTGGAGGTTTTGAACCTTGTTTATCATTCTTCTTCTTAATCTTTCTTTTCTTCTTCTTCTTATTCACTGGGTTACTAGATTCATAACTTTCACTCGACAAAGAAGATGAAACAAAAGGCGACCTTGCAAACGAAGAAGGAGAAGAAGACCTTACTAATGAAGAAGGTGAAGGATCAACATGAGGTTGATGTTCTTGGGAGGAAGTTCTTATGACCGAAGCACTTACTACAGTCAGGATTACCTGAGTGGAAAACAACCATACTGGTAATCCAATTGTGAGACCTAGAAGCTGATCAAAGTAGCGATGTGAGGAGGACCAATGTTTTCGTAATAAGGAAAAACAAAAGGTTCCCCTGGAAAAGGGGTTCCTTCATTGGTCATTCTGGGAACTGACGCCATTAAAACAAATATCCAATTTAGATTCCACTAGGGAAAACAAACAACACACGCTAAAAATATAGTAAGCAAGAAAGCAAACAAAACCTTCTCACAATGAACGCACTAGTTGGTGATGAAATCCAACGTCACGAGAACAAAGTAAGAAGGGGTTGAGATAGAGTGGGTGAAAAAGTTACGTTGATGACCTGCTTAATGGACTCACACCCTGGTGCAAGCTCCCATAGATAATCGTGGGTATACCCTCCAAGGAGCCTGAGTGAGTTTGGCCAACGTCGATTCCAGGTACCGTGAAGACTTTCCCCTCCACAGTCACCTTTGTAAATACCCTAAAGAGATAGGCCACTAAGGTTACCAATCACTACAATGATGCTTGGGGAAATAGTCGACAGTTTGATCCACGCGCAAGGGTAGGGTATCTAGCCTGAAATCAACTTGAAAGTCTTCCACTCATCATTGTGGGTATACCTCTCAAGCAACCCCCATAATATGCATAACCTCTACACCAAGACCAACAAAGCAGGGTGAGTAACTCTGCTAGTCTCAATGCAACCTCGTGATTGACCCTCATGTTAGAAGGGCTTCCTAGGACAAAATGTAATAAGTGGATTTAACCTCTCCCTATCTCAAGATTCTATGTTTGTTTGCAGCTTTGGAAATTTATCTTTCACACCTATTCCAAAGCCCTACAACTAATCTAATGTAGGTTTTCTACCAGAAAGTATAAAAAATGTCTAATCAGTTTTTATAAGCTCTTTATTTTATGTTTGTTGTGACTCAAGAGGAAAATGGCATGGACAATATGGTGTTTTGACCGACTCAAAAATTATGCAAAGAGATGAAGATGCAATCTTTTCATTTCGATGAAAGCTATGCTACGAGAAGAAGAAAACATTTATCATTCCCATATGCACGATGTCCCAAAATTTATTTATTAAAATCATCAATATAAAGATTCTCAAGAAATGAGAAAAGGGTATTGTACACCAATGCACGATTCATGAATTTAAGAGCAAAAAATGCCAAGAATCATGCAATTTCACCACTTCAAATGCAAGGATGCCCCCAATCTAATATTTAGAAATAACTTAAATCTTTTTGTTTCAAAAATTTCACTAAAAGAAATAATGAACTTTCTTAAAACAAAGAAACCCAAACTAAAAGTTTTCTTTTAAAGAGAAATATTCAAAAGAAATCTTATGTTTCCCTCAACAATTCTAAAGAAAACACATGCTTTGTAATTGAAAGACACACAAATCAAGAGACTAATCCTTCAAAACCAAACAAAGCCAATGTGGCTAAAAGTAACTCAAAGAATGTCAAGCAGACTGTAAACAGATCAATATAGGCTCCAAAACCTCAATCTAGCTGATCAAAGCAAAACTGGGTCATCAAAAGATGACAAGACCCAATCCAAAAATGTTTACAAACAAGTTCGCAGCCTAGAAATAGAGTACAGTGCAATAATTAGGTATTCTCACAGGCTAGACACTAGTAAGGTGCGAGAAGTTCCCATTGGATCTGACAGTAGGGTGCGAAAATCAATGGTTTTTGCAAGCTATAGAGAGGTGCAGTGTGAGAATGTATGTAATCAAGGAAAATTTTGAAAAAGGACAGGGAATCTAAGTGAACCTCTAGATATAGAGAGTCTGGATGGATGTCCCACAGACTCAGAAACCAAAAAACAAGCAATCAAAGGAAGGGAAACTAGACTAACTAGGAAACACTCTGTTCCCTGGTGGAGTCACCAATTTTGTTATAGGATAAATCGGTATATGTAGACACCAACTGATCTCCCTAGATCCACCTAGATCTAAAACAAAACACACCAGAACATGACACTTTCCTTAAGTTTTAAATATTGAATTTACTAACTAAAGAGGGATAGGTGACATACCATTTAAATGTCGTTTCCTCTCACCATCGCCATCCTATCTCCATTCCAACACTCATACAATGATGATCCTGTGAAATAATGCAACCAACCAAAGTGATAGTAATAGCATAAACTCAATATAAACCTATGTATGTGATCAAGTAATCATACAACAAAACACAACAAGCTTTATAAGAAAGAATCATATTACTGTATCATATTAAATGTGAAAGAGAGATTACAACCATGACCTTGATGTCGTAAGGTCCCTTCCAAGTGTCCTTTATTTTCCACACACTTCCACTCCAAGAATTCTAAAAGCATAGATCTGATAATATTCGCAATCTATCTTGACAAAGGAAAAACTCAAAGACACTCCAACCAAGCTAATAATTCCAAGCCAAATCCAACCTTTTATAAACTGAAGAGGATAAGGTGAGGAGGTTAGGATGATCCCACTAAATCATGAAATAGAGTAAGATCCAAACCATTCGAATGCCACCTCACCATGGAAATTTCTCCTTCTAGAAGATTCGAGAAAACAATCGTTTTTCCCATGTGTAAGTATTCTCGCACCCTGCCTATAGAGCAGACTGCGAACTCCTCGCGACCTAGCTATGATGCAGCCTATGATAATTAGGAATTCTCACACCCTAGCTATAATGCAGCCTGCAATCTTCCTTTTTTATAGGGTTTTTACAAAGGAAAATGCAACTTCTTTTCTCAGAAAAAGTTATTCTCCCTTCTTTCTTCAAGAACTTAGGCCACTGACCACTCTGAAGACTACAGATAGGTTTACATCATTAATGGTCATAGGGATGATAAAAATAATGTGTAACATTCGTCTTCTAAATTTATAACATTGGCCTGAATTTTTTTTTCTGAAAAACTGATTAATTTGGCGATTTGTTTCCTGTAAATTGGATTTTTTGCCTGTTCGACAAGAGGTATAGGGATTTTTATTTTATTTATTTCATTTTCCAGATTAAAACCTCCTATTATTTTTTCGATATCTATGGTTTGGGTTTCTAACCCCTTCTTTTCAGTTTTCCTTTCTTATGAGGTTTTAGTTTCAATTACAGGGACTTTCGTTTTCTGTGCATTCACAAATAATGTTTCTGTTGATTGTCCTGGTGAGATGTGTGTCAGTGGTCTTAGTTCTTATAGTCATTTTTTCAACACTTTTTGAAACTCACTCATCCATTTCAACCGTTGACAAAATCATTTTCACTAGGGGATTTGTGAGGTTTTTGTTTCTAGGCCTTAGATTGTACTTTTGATGGATTTCGTCCATTATATCATCTGCAATTCCCTAATAGGTTGAATTTGCAATAATACTGTCATTTTTTATTTTTACAGATCTATATTTTGTAGTTGCAAATATTTCATAATATTTCTTTGTTAAAAAAGGTTGTAGGAAGTCGTCACCAAGATTATTGATGTTTTCTTCTAGTTCCTCAAAATCGTCCACATCTTCTCCTCCGATAAAGTTTTTTGTTTTAAAGGGGGTTTGGATTTTTTGATCCTCATTCTTAATATATCTTGGTGGATTTTGAGGGTTAGGATTCCTTGTGAAATCCTTTCTGGGAAAATGCTCATTTTTCACTTGATCTAGTTCCATCCTTGAGATCTTATTTGAGAGCTCTTTGATTATTATTGCCATGTCATTTATTTTGTCTTCCAAAGATCATCCTAATCCGGACGGTCCCCCTTGATATCTATATCTTCTGGTCTCTTTGTTTCCAGTTTCAAATTTGGTTTTCAACTTTCCTAATGCCATCATGTTTGACTCAATATCTAAGGCATCATCTTGCATCTTGGTGAGTTCTATCGATCTCCTCTCCCTCAATAATAGGGCAAAATCAAGGTCGAAATCCCCAGTGAAGGTTACTTTCATTGCAGATTGGGAGGGTTTGACCTTGGTTGGGATCTTATTATACAATTTATTGAACCTCTGAGTGAACTCAAGGACTGATTCAGAGTGTTTCTTTCTTAGAGCTCCACATTCAGTTAGATAATAGAGATGGTCTTTCCTTTCCCCCCACTATCTAATACAAGAATTTTCAAGTTCCTCATAAGACGATATAGATGTTGCTTCTAGGCCTCAGAACAAGGTTCTTACTTGTCCTTCAAATTTTTTACCAAGAGTATTGAATAGACATCTTCATGTTCAAGTCCAAGGATATCGACAAATTGGTCAAAGAAATTGATGTGTTCTGCTGTAGTCAAATCACCCTCTCCTATGAATTTCGGAAGATTCTTCATGAAGTTTTTAGGTAAGTCATGTAGGCGGATTGGAAGGACCAAAGGGGCATATCTAACAGCCACCTTTGCAAATATTTTAGGGGGTGGTACTTGGTCACCTGCTCCTCCTCCTCTAGCCCCACCTTTAGCAGCACCTCCTTCGGTTGCAGCCAATGATGATTTAGAGGTTTTTTCTTGGAAATTATGAGGAAGGGTTTCAGGAAATTGGTTATCGAGAGACAGAAAAATTGAGGAAGAGGATCTGGGTAAAAGTGGACTATTTTCTTCAGACTCGCGAGGTGAATATAAAGGATAACTAATAGGAGTTGTGTTGAGAATAATAGGATGATCGTAGGATTTTTGAGAGATAGGAAAAAGAACTTTGTGAAGTGAAGAAGTTTCAATCGAAGAGAGAGGTGACACGGATCTTTTACCTCTATTGGTGAAAGAAATGGTTGGGAAAATCTCAGTTTTAAAATCAGGCGAGACCAAACCAGGCTCAAAGGTTGTAATCGTATTGGTAGGTAATTCCCTATAATATGGTGGGGTATTTGATCCTTCAAAAAGATCTCTAGTGTTTGACTCTGTAATTTTAGGTTGATAAAACCTATTTGTCAATGATACAGTCTGTTTAATATATCTTCTTGATTTTCAATTTTTTTTCGAATCCGGAGCAGGTGAAGTTTGTTTGTCATCTGGGTTTCTTCTGGTATTGTTTCAATTAAAAGCTAGGTTAATTATCGTGGAGTCACCAAGTGAAATATAAAGGTAGAATTATAAGGTTTTCTATCTATGTTCACTATCAAAGATAGAAAGTGTCAATGTCATTCTTCCCAGAGAAAAGCTTCATTTCTTCGTTACCCAACAACGACGCCAAAAAGATGTTGTTCTTGAGTTTGTACTTTAAGGCTCTAAAGTACACTGTCAAGGCATCCGAAAAGATAGAGAGGGATAAGGATAAAAAAGTAGGTTATATGAAAAGGGTCATTGTTGATTCCTTAACAGTCTCTGTCTAGCTTCCCAGTTTTCCTAGATGCTAATGTCTCTTTCAATAACTGCCCATGAACATTCTAACTCAAACCGATTATTTGTTGTCTATAGGATGGTATTAAATAAATTCAAAGAAATGCTCGTTTGATCTGATAGTCCAAATTCGATATTAGGATGTCTTGTAGCTGGAACAGTCATGGGTGAAAATGATTGAAAGGATAAATATTTGTGTTTTGTTTTAAGGGTTTGCTATTTATGCTTCAAAACATGTAAGAAGAACTCCAAAAAAACTTGAATTAAGAGTATGACGAAACTAAAGGTTGTTTCTGGTATCTAAGTTAAATTTTGAAAAGGGAATATGCATGAATTGAAAAGAAAACATAAAGTTGTCGAATAGGGTGAGGCATCGATTAAAGAGGAATCTCACTTTGTTGATAGGAGAAGAAAATAATCAAGAAAAAACTCTTAATGAAGCATATGATATTGAAATCTAAAACAGCTGCAGGTCTTGTATCTGTTGATAGCCAATACAAAGGAAAGGTTGTAAATGATTAAATTGCAAGAATAATTAATTACCACAATAGAGGTTGTACTAAATTGTAGTTAAGCATTCATTAAAAAGATATATGAAAAATATGAAACAAAGGAGAAACACTTAACTCAAACTTGACCAGATCTGGAATCTTCAACCTATATTCGTATTAATTCAAAAATATCCTCAAATTCTTCTTTACAATGCACCCAAAAAAATCCCTAGATCAGTATCCTGAAATTATATTTATACCAGATCTCTGATGATTGTTGGTTGGTGATCTCCTAACTCCTAGGGGAAAACAGTTACAATAATTGAAAACCCCAATTGTTTGCATGATTATCATTTATTTTCCTATCATATCGATAATATAAGTTTTCAAAATGATACTTCATTGTTTTATTGAAGTATCTCCTTCTTTTGACTTGATACATTCAATACATTTTTCAAGAAAATGTATAAAATTTCTGGGAGGCTCTGGAAGATCCTTTGCTTCAAATAGATAGAATTTTCTCTAAGTTTCTGGAAGCCGATCTTCAATCCCCTTACTAGTAAACTTAATTGATTTCAATTTTAAGTTTTTCTTAACTAGCCACCTGTCTATTAGGGTAACATCCATTTCCTTTAACTGTGAAATTTCCATTTGAAATTCGCTCAAACCCTCTTTGAATTTCAACTAGTGTCTTACAATGTTTATCTGTCCTAATTGCCTAGTGCAAATGTCTCTTCCAATGCTGAATGATTCCTTGTCCAATAAATCAAATATTCTTTCACAATCGTCTTTGATTTCTTTGACTATTTTCTTATATTCTGTTATGTTGTTTTCCCATACCTTGAGCATGATATTGCCTCTAATCTTCTCTGTGACAGAAAGCTTTGGAATTTTTGATACTTCTTCATTTTTAGAACATACAAATGCCTTTTGGAAAGTGGCCCTTGCTTCTTTAGCTTCTTTTTATTTAAAAATAATATTATCAAGAGCATTGATTTCTTCCTAAAAATAATTTTGAATAATCTCTACTTGGGAGATCACTTTTTGTTGCTCGGCTTCTACCTTCACATGTATTTCCAGTGATTGGTCATGAAAAAATTTAAGGTCTATAACCTGGCCTTTTATTGAATTCAATTTAGCCTATAGTTGTCCTACCAATTCTTCTTGTCGAATAACCTATATTTGGCTATCTTGCATCTTCTCATTCATCTCGTCTAGACTTGACTTAAGCGATTGAATTTCTTGCTTGTCAGCGGCTCTAGCCTGCTCTAGACCTTTATTTATTTCTTCTTTGATATTTTTCTCAGTATCTTTTAGTTGATATTTCAACTAGGTTATCTTGTGGTTTCTATGTTCCAACCTTGATCTCATATTGCTAACAGTGAATAGATGTGTTGTTGCCAGCGCTCCCATGTAGCCCGCCACCTCTGTAGTGAAATCTCCCTCTTCCATGTTTTTCCCATCCACCAACACCCTGTGTTTATTTTCCATACCACCTTCTCTCATATACATCTCCTGTTTTAATGCAGCCTTCCTCTTTTTACTGAAGAAGTAATCAGAGGGGGGAATTTCTTCTCTGGAGATAGGGTTGAGGTCACTAGCATATATGACTCCTACCTAAGGGAACCAAAAACTGGATTGTAAAGGGGTCAAGGAAGTGATGGGATTACCCAACTCTGTGGATTTTGTTTCCCCTGTTATCTTGGGAGTATCAATATGAATAGTAGATGACGAAGGGGGGGTAGATTGACTGAACTCGGGATGTATCTTAGACCCTTTTTCTACTTCTACTCCTAGATTCTTTGTCTATGGAACTTCTTTGTTTTGTGAAGATCCTTCAACCTCCTATGGTTTTTCCTCGGTGTCTGCTTTATTCTGTGCTTTCTGTCTGAAGCATGGGGGAATGTTTTTTTGTTCCGGAGGGGATGTTGTTGCTTTTCCCTGCAATACCTTGGGCAAACCACTTCGTCTGTGTCTCTGGAAGGTTAGAAGACTGTTTTGAAAGTCAGATGATAATGTATGTACCCTTCCTAACACCTCTTTGGAGGTTTTTACCCCTTTGAAAATGTCATCGCAAGGGGATTCCTCATGTTCAAACGCTTTCATGCCACACTGGGACATGTGGCTTCCCACTGTTTGATAAGGGTCATGTTTCTTGTGTTTGAGATTCACCAAATTGGCCTCTTCAAGAGCTGCAGCTTCAACTTTGGAATGACCCAGATTGAGTAGCAAAAACCTTCCAATCTGTATGGGAAAGACTGGCCAAAATTTCTTTTGAGCTATCTTCAGATCTATCCCAATACCGCCTATTATTATCTAATAAGATACCTCCCTACATACCAGTATGTCAGGGACGAATTTCGGAATTCCATGAGCAGGGATAGAACATCCGAAAACCCTTATATAGGAGAAATTATCCTCAATAAACCAATCGTAAAGCTCCTTGAGGTTTCCTATGACCGACTCTAAAATACAGGGGGGTTCACAACCATACATCATCTGATGCACCAGTATCACCATGAAATGAAAAATTTCATAAAAAGAATCTTTAGCATTTTCTTCCCACATGTTAGAATGATATTCATGAATCGATTCAGGGCAAGTTGGGGTCCAAATCCAATTTATCAAAGGGAAAGGAGTTGTGAAACATATAGTGTCTATGATGTATGCTAACATGTAAAAAGATATTGGTATGCCACTGGATCTCATGGTTTGATACTCCATAACCTCCTTAGCTAGGTTATCTGATATGATTTTGTTCCAATTGAAGCTATAGCCTTCGACTTCTTCATGTAAAAGGGGCACCCATTCTACCGGGAAATGGGTAGGACTTTTCTTTCTGAAAAGTCTACATAACATCATAGCCACATAAACCATGTACTCATTCAAAGAGGTTGTGGCATAAACATTATGGGTATCGGCCTTGAATTTTGGTGTGTGTCTCCACCAATCTTTGATTTTGCCAGGGTATGTTGGTCTGCCTCTGTGCATTCTTTCCTTTGAAATTCACTTACGAATTCTTTATTATAAATATGTTTAAAATTGGGAGACAGTTTGTACATTACTTGCATATGCTCTGGTCTGAAAGATCCGACGACGACCCCTTGACTATCCAAAATTCTTCTTGTTTTCACGCCTGTCCTCTCTAAATCCCAACTGATCATATTGTTGTATGTCATGATTTGTGGGCACATGGCCACTTAGTGAAGTTTGGACTCTGCTATGTCTCGGAGTTTTTTTTCATAATCGTCGGGAAAATTCTTGATTTCGTAGTCCAGGGTTTCGAAAATTTGCCTCCAAGATTTGATGGAATCAATGGCATGCAATGTAGTATCAGACACGAAATCTCCTTCTAGGTTGGAGCTTTCAGTTTCTTCTTCACTTTTCTTAAGTGCCTTTCTAGGTGCCATAATGTTCATGTTTAGGATGAATTCCCATTGCAGAGAAAAATGTGTAAGCTTGTTGAATGTAATTCACTTCTGAATTCAAACGATAAGAATGAAATTCAAAAAACCAAACCTCTATTAACCTTTAAATCTTATTACGACGGATGTACTGAGATAGGTGGTAAAACTTTAATATCTTAATGGGGGAGATATGCCTAGAGATACGTAGTTAATTCAAAAATATCTTTATTCGTTCGTTGCAAATATTACCGTATATCGGCAATTTCAAACTGAAGTTTCGAAAGGACTTCTTTGACCAAATCCCGAAATGGGAAACATGAAAAGTCATTTTAATCCTTATTAATCCCATTTTAAACTAACTTAAATTTGTTTTAAACTTTGTTAAAAAATTCACAATTTTGCATTTTGGAATTTTGGGGATCCTGTATCCATGAGATATGTCATGAGCAAACCCTGAATCATGAAATCACGATGGGATTAGTTTAGACATTGATTACTTTTATTAACACTTTAATCAATTAAGATTACTAATTAACTTCTTCTTTTCGGAAAATTGGGGACTGAGAGTTCAAGGGCTGACGCTTTGACAACATTTTGATACAAAGAAACATGAATCGTGAAAGATTAATGAATTGTTGATCATGTTTAAGAGTTTAATTAATCACAATTAGAGGATACTTTGTGAAACGCACGTCGGGACTTATAGCACCTACTTTTTCCTTTTTTATTATTACTTTAATATAAATACTTTTCGGGATTTCGGCACTGGGAGTCTAGAGTTGTTAATTAGGAAAACATTCTTTGTGAAATGTTGAATCCTGAAATATGAAAAATCGAAAGACTTTGGACTCTTTTTTAGGACTAAGGGCGGCTCCATGACTAGAAACAATCAAAGCTTCAATTTTAAAGGGATACAAAATTAAACTTCGTATCAACACCACCCATTTAAGAAAGAGACCCACATGTCTTTAGGCTGAGGAGGAGATAAGAACCCTCCTTCGAGAAAAATTGAAATCTCCCATAAACTTCCCTTAAGGAAGAAAAGAAGAAATATTGTGCAAGAAGAGGAAGAACCTCGAGTCGAAAGAGACATCCACGACCTCTCCCTCACAGATATGGAACTCAATATTGACATCAAAAAAGTGTTTCCCAACACTGATCAACCAGAGGAAACGACTCACCATAATCCTTTGATGGAAATAATTGAGAGCGAGGCCTTCGATGAAGAAGAGTATTTTGTATTTCAGAGCATTGTTTTTAATAGCAAGTCCAAAAATGTAATTATTGAGAAAAGAAATGTAAAGAATAAAAAGGGGGGATCTCATTCAAAGGTGAACCTACAGAACATGTGGCCTCCAAAAATTTCCAAAGTTCACCGAGAAACTCGATATTCTTTAGGTAAATCGTCAATACCAGGCCAATTTTCCAAAATTCACCGAGCAACTTGATATTCTTCTCTGGAGATAGGGTCGAGGTCACTAGCATATATGACTCCTACCTTTGGGAACCCAAAAGTAGATTGTAAAGGGGTCAAGGAAGAGATGGGATTACCCAACTATGTGGATTTTGTTTCCCCTGTTGTTTTGGGAGTATCAATATGAATAGTAGATGACGAAGGGGGGGGTAGATTGACTAGACTCAGAAGGTATCTTAGACCCTTTTTCTACTTTTGCTCCTGAATTCTATATCTATGGGACTTCTTTGTTTTGTGAAGATCCTTCAACCTCCTGTGGGTTTTCCTCTGTGTCTGCTTTATTCTGTGCTTTCTGTCCAAATCTTGGGGGAATGTTTTCTTGTTCTGGAGGGTATTTTGTTGCTTCACCCTGCAATACCTTGGGAAAACCGCTTCATCTGTGTCTCTGGAAGGTTATAAGACTGGTTTGCAAGTCAGATGATAATTTTTGTACCCTTCCTAACACCTCTTCATAGGTTTTGACCCCTTTGAAAATTTCATCGCGAGGGGATTCCTCATGTTCAAACGCTTTCATGCCACAATGGGCCATGTGGCTTCCCACTGTTTGACAAGGGTCATGTTTCCTGTGTTCGAGATTCACTAACTTGACCTCTTCAAGAGTTGCAACTTCAACTTTAGAATGACCCAGATTGAGTAGTGAAAAAATTTCAATCTGTATGGGAAAGACTGGCCAAAATTTCTTTTGAGTTGTCTTCAGATCTATCCCAATACCGCCTATTATTATCTGATAAGCTACCTCCCTGCATACTAGTCTGTCAGGGAGGAATTTCGGAAGTGCATGAGGAGGGATAGAACATATAAAAACCTTGATATAGGAGAAATTCTCCTCAATAAACCAATCGGAGACCTCCTTGAGGTTTCCTATGACCGACTCTAAAATACGGGGGGGTGCACAACCATACATCATATGATGCATCGGTATCACTATGAAATGACAAATTTTGTAAAAAGAATCTTTAGCATTTTCTTCCCACATCTTAGAATGATATTCATGAATCGGTTCAGGGCAAGTTGGGTTCCAACTCCAATTCATCAAAGGGAAAGGAGTTGTGAAACATATAACGTTTGTGATGTATGCTAACATGTAAAAAGCTATTGGTCTGGCACTGGATCTCGTAGTTTGATACTCCATAACCTCCTTAGCTAGGTTATCTGATAGGATTTTGTTCCAATTGAAGTTATAGCCTTCGGTTGCTTCATGTGAAACGGTCACCCATTCTGCAGGGAAATGGGTAGGACTTTTCTTTGTGAAAAGTCTACATAACATCATATACACATAAACCATGTACTCATTCAAAGAAGTTGTGGCATAAACATTATGGGTATCAGCCCTGAATTTTGGTGGGTGTCTCCACCAGTCTTTGATTATGCTGGGGTATGTTGGTCTACCTCTGTGCATTCTTTCCTTTGAAATTCACTTACGAATTCTTTATTATAAATATGTTTAGAATTGGGAGATAGTTTGTACATTACTTGCATATGCTCCGGTCTGAAAGAGCCGACGATGACCTTTTGACTGTCCAAAATGCTTCTTGTCTACACGTCTGTCCTCTCTAAAGCCCAACTAATCATATCATTGTATGTCATGAGTCGTGGGCACGTAGCCGCTTTGTGAAGTTCTGACTCTGCTATGTCTTGGAGTTTGTGTTTAGAATCGTCGGGAAAATTCTTGATTTTGTAGTCCAAGGTTTTGAAAATTTGCCTCCAGGATTTGATGGAATCAATGGCATGCAGTGTACACGACATATCCTTCTGGGCTGGAGCTTTTAGTTTCTTCTCCACTTTTCTTAGGTTCCTTTCTAAGTGCCATAATGTTCGTGTTTAGGATGAATTTTTGTTGTAGAGAAAAATTTGTAAGCTTGTTGAATGCAATTCACTTCTGAATTTAAATGATAAGAATGAAATTCAAAAAACCAAACCTCTATTAACCTTTAAATCTTCTTACGATGGATGTACTGAGACAGATGATAAAACTTTAATATCTTAATGGGGAGATATGCCCAGAGATACGTAGTTAAGTCAAAATATTTCTATTCGTCCGTTGCAAATATTATCGTGTATCGGCGATTTCAAACTAGAGTTTCGAAAGGATTGATTTCACCAAATCCCGAAATGCAAAATGCAAAAATTTGTTTTAATCCTTATTAATCCCATTTTAAACTAACTTAAATTCGTTTTAAACTTTGTTAAAAAATTCGTGATTTCACATTTCATAATTTCGAGGATCTTGTGCCCATGAGGTATGTCATAAGAAAATCCCGAATCGTGAGATCAAGATGGGATTATTTTAGATGTTGATTACTTGTATTAAATCTTTAATCAATTAATATTAGTAATTAACTTCTTCTTTTCAGAAAATCCAGGAGTTCAACGGTTGATGCTTTGACAACACTTTGATACAAAGAAACCTGAATCGCGAAAGATTAATGAATTGTTGATCGTGTTTAAGATTTTAATTAATCACAATTAGAGGATACTTTGTGAAACGCGTGTTGGGACTTATAGCACCTACTTTTTCTTTTTTGATTATTACTTTAATATAAAGCCTTTTCGGGATTTCGGCACCGGGAGTCTAGATTTGTTAATTAGTAAAACATGATTTGTGAAATGTTGAATCCTGAAATACGAAAAATCGAAAGACCTTTGACTCTTTTTTAGGACTAAGGGCGGCTCCATGACTAGAAAAAAGCAAAGATTCAGTTTTAAAGGGATACAAAATTAAACTTCATATCAACACCACCCATTTAAGAAAGAGACCCACATGTCTTTAGGCCAAGGAGGAGATAAGAACCCTCCTTAGAGAAAAATTGAAATCTCCCATAAACTTCCCTTATGGAAAAAAAGAAGAAATATTGTGAAAGAAGAGGAAGAACCTCGAGTTGAAAGAGACATCCACGACCTCTCCCTCGAAGATATGGAACTCGAGATTGACATCGAAAAAGTGTTTCACAAAACTGATCAACCAGAGGACACGTCTCACCATAATCCTCTGATGGAAATAATTGAGAGTAAGACCTTCAATGAAGAAGATTCTTTTGTATTTCAGAGCGTTGCTTTTTATAGAAAGTCCAAAAATTTAATCATTGAGAAAAGAAATGTAAAGAATAAAAAGGGGAGATCTCGTTCAGAGGTGAATCTATGGAACATGCGGCCTTCCAAAATTTTCAAAATTCACTAAGCAACTCGATATTGTTTAGATGATTCTATTGAGGCCTTGAAGTAGAGAATGACAGGTTAAAGGAAAGAGTCAAAGAATTGGAAGAAGCTTTAATGCCTCTCCCAGTACTTTCTATTCCTTTCACAATGATTGGGCCTACCACACCTGCAACTAAACTGAAAGGATCCTTAAGCCTACTCACATCATCCAGGTGCTATGTGGAGAAGAAAATTAAGAAAATAATGGAACTCAATACAAAGACTTGGGAGATGTCAAATAAAATGGTTTCTTTTGGAACGAGGGAACATGCCTTCCATGAATATTTATAGGCAGATTTGAAAAATCAAGAAGGTTTTTACCTTGATGTAGTCGTACCCTTCGGTTTTAAAGTTACCAATATGATAGAGTTGATAATAAGAGAGGAGGATATCCCTTCTCCGAACTAGATAAAACAAATGAACTCATGCTGGAAGGAAAAGGCTAAAAAATTGAATATCATTGTCCAAGCGTGCAACCAAGCCATAACCAGGAGAGAAGAATTATTCAAAAGGTTGACTGAGATAGACCTAGCCGAGAGCACCAATGAGGTCCAAGACCCCAAATTGATTCTCAACTCATTGTTCCTAACCAAGAAAGCCTTTGACAAACAAGTTAATATCTTTAAAGGGTTATCATTTAAAAAGTTCTATGGAATTCTTGAGTATAATGATGATGACGTAGATAACTAGCTAGTGGATTATTCAGTAAAAAATCAAGATATTGAAGAAGATTTGCTTAATATTTTCATTGATTTAAGGGACTTGGAGGGAGATATTTTCAATATAAAAATCCAGCATGAAATCAACATGGCACCAATGAGAATCTACATCGAAGAGTGTTTTAAAAAAGCTATCGACAAACTAACCAATAAAGGGAAAAAGGCAATTGAGACAATTCCTATAAGCATCGATGAAAACAATAAAAGGACATCAACGAGAAAATGAACACAAGAGATACCATCATAGTAAGTTCATATTGATCACATCCTTCTTTCTTTATCGAGTTCTTCATCCAGTTACTCCACCTCTTTATATAGAAAGGTTTAACTAGAGACTAATAATTTCCTTTTTCTTCTTACGAGGTCTTGTTATCTTCCATCGCCCACTTTCTTCCTTATACA
>JZKD02S1240798.1:110779-148038 GCA_000966675.3 Picea glauca
TGGAGGAATTTCTCATTTGCTTAGTGTGACCCTGCATTATTTATGTATTTGGTTATTTAAACCCTGCATTCCAATGTATTTGGTTGTCTAAGCAATATTATTCACACCTTTTCTGCTATTGGCATCTGATTTACAGTTTCTAAAAGCACTGGTTCATTAAGCTATTTGGATAAGTCATCTCTCCATTGTGCTATCTTAGTATCCCATTGATCCACCTACTGAAAAACATTCAATTCTTAAGTTACCAGGCATACTTAGCTTACAACCCTAAGTAGTTTCCTGGAGAGATAACACCCTCCACTTGAGAAAATACTCTAGCAACAAATCTCATTTTGTGCCTCTCAATTCTCCCATCAACTATGTGTTTTATATTGTAGATCCATTTGGAAGTCACTGCAAACTTCCCCTCAGGTCTCAGAACAATATCCTAGACATCATTATTCATGATGGACTGATACTCCTCCATCATGGTATCTCTCCATACTGGATGACTAGTTGCCTCCTCATAATAGGAAGGTTTAGAATCAATGATGTGGCTCATAGTTGCAGCATAGCATGGATATATCTTAGGTATATTTCTCTCTTAGAAGGTATCGTCTCTTCCTTTCCCTGACTATGGATGTAGATCCGGTATTCCTTCGAAGACTCATTGTACCCCCACAAATGTACCCTTTCTACTTGAAGGGTCTAGCTTGGTCCTTTTCTCCTTGGGTACATGAATGTATATTGAACACCCAAATATCCTGAAGTGTCCAACCTCGGGATTCACTCCAGTGAAGGCCTCCTCGATATTCATGTTCCTCAAGGACTTATGTTCTAAACATACACTACAGTCATGGATTCCTCTACCCACATAAACATAGGTAAATATTGATCATGAATCATCGCCTTGACTGTCTCAACAATAGATTTTTTCTTCCTCTTTGCCACCCCATTCTATTGAGGGTTGTGAGGAATAGTGTAATCCCTCTTGATCCCTACCGAAAACAGCTCTAGGACACATCGAGATTCCCTCATGGAACCAATGTCCCCTAAGACATATCAAGGTTTCCTCGTGAAACCAATGTCTTGATTCCTTTATCTAGTAATCCATTGATTACTCTACAATCAACTAGTAGCATACTACTACTACCATGTTGTCGATAGTTCAAATCATTCTCCACATTCTTTATGACTATGTTGCAATAAACCAGTAGCACACATCTATTGCAATGTTGTTGGCACAGGGGAAAACCCAGGGTTCAACACTACAACAACGCACCAACAAAACCCTAACTACCGGCCCTTTCAGCAACACCTGTGAAGCAGAGGAAATCTCACCCGAGGTAGAGGCAGGGGTGGTTGCAGGACTTAGGTGTCTGCAACCTTAGCTGGGACACAGATATGTGTTTATAATACTTAATAAAGCACTTAGCACCATCAATTCATCAATATTTAACCAATATCTACTCCGCAGAGAAAACAGAGCATCGCAGCATTCACCTAGATCTAATATATCTAAGCACTTAGCATAAATAAATAGATCAAGTATATTAGATTTAAGCACTAATCAAGTTCACATAGGTCATATCTAGCATCCATGGTCATAATAAGACAAAGCATAAACATATCTATCTATCTATCTATATCAAGCACTTACCAGATAACACATCAACACATCATAACATCGCACAGAGTAGAATAACACAATATTTATGTGGTTCACCCCCACCCTAGGGCTATGTTCATCAAATCTTCTTCTTTATTATCTTCTTCAATCGGTTACATGCACAAAGCCTCATAACCCACTCTGCATAGGATAAGAGATCTGTGTGCACCTCACCAGATCCTCCTTCCTTGATCTAGGTTTAAGCACAAAGCCTTCTACAGTCTCTTACAATGAATTGCACTCAGCTCTGCAAGTCCCACATAGCATGAAAAAAGCATTTACATCTCTTTATCAAACAGATCCAATTCTATCACTTAGCCATTCATTTATCACTTAACACACTCGTCACTTCCTACATCACCTAGACATCTATTTATACTTTACAAAATAGGCCTAAACATGGGTAAACCCATGGGACGACATCCCATACTCGTTACATATTCCCAAATCCCTAAAAGGGGCCGAGATCCTGCAATCTCTGCTTCATATTGTGCTCTGTCTTTGACAGGCTGTCAAAGTCCCAAAATAGGTCAAACTTGACTAAGGATCTCCAAAAACTTGGTCAAGGGACAACATGCCCCCAACACTCACCCGTGACTCATCTCGAGTCACTCTGGTATGACTAATTCTACCTCAAAAGCCTCAAGTGTGGCTCAGGATGCTTGGACCTGTTGTTGTTCCATGGCCTCTTATTCAATGAACTCTTGGATGAATGCATCATTGATAGGTCCTTCTAGGCACCGTTCAGCTATAGCGACAACTTGTTCCAGTTCTACTCCTCGTCTTTCGACCTTTATGAAAAATTGGTAAGCCTTTTCTTGTACAGGTTGGAGTTTCTAAGTTACTTCCATAACTCTACTCTGGATAGTGTGGATCTATTGTTGGGCGGTGCATTTCTCTTGGGAGTGCTTCATTCTTTCCACAGATGATAGGGGCTTCAACTGTGCCTGTATCTTCTCGGCTTGATACTTTGCCTCTTGTAGTTGTGACTCCAGTGCTTTCAATTTTGGGTTCTCAATGAGTTTCTCATAGTTTTGGGCTCTACGATCGGTGAGTTTCTTTCATCCCATAGCAAGGGATTTTATTCGCTCAACTACACTTCAATTAGTTGCTTCTATTTGATCCCTTACCTCCTATGGAGTCTGAGGCACTGCGCGGAGCTCTAAGTCTGTGATACTTTGTTGTAACTGTTGGATGACTTATGCGAGCTAGTTCACCTACTATGTAACTCAGTCTTCTGCCTTGATTTATAAGACTTCCACAGAGAGAAGTGCTTTATTGACCACTTCTTTTACTTTGAGTTGCTCTGTGAGCAACTGTTCCTTTTCTTGCTGCAGTTGTGATTTTTCTTCATAAAAATTTTCTTGGAGAGCAAGCTTTTCTTGTTCTGCATCACTGCATTTCTCTACGAGTACTCCTTGTACTTGGGTCAAAGCCTGGGTGTCTTGATCTGTTTCTTCTTGTGATCGTTGAAGGCAAGCTTCGACTATATCGGTTAGGCGATGGAGTTGAGTTGTCTCATCTCCCAACTCAAGTTCTTCTGATGGTAGTGGCACAGTGGAGATTGCGTAGCTAGACTATAGGGCCTACTGTAGCCCTCAGAGTTCGGTCTTAATTTGATCATACATCTCCTCTTTCTTTGCTTCTTATTTCTATGTTATTTCTAGTGAAGCATCTTGTAGGGATGCTATGAGGAAGTTGATGTCATCAGAGGTGAGGACAGTCTGCATCTTGGTCATGGTGGCCTTCAATTTCTTCCGGGAGGAAGGTTTTGGAGGTGAACCCTTCCTCTTCTTCAGGGGATCAACCTTGTCTCCTTGCTTCTGTTTGACTTCTTTGTCATTCAACTATTCTCCATCACCTCCTTGCTCTGGTGATATGGAAGAAGTCTTCAGAGATGCACTGTCTAATTATTGGACCTCTTCGGTCTTCCTTGTTCTGTTGGGTCTAGGTGTATCCTACGTAGTTTCTGGGCTATTGATGTTGGATATCTCTGCAGGGTTTGTTGGAATAAGGAGATCTACTAACCAATCCTTAGTGATCTCCTCCAAGTCCTCCTCCATTAGTTTATAGTAGGATTGAAGTTGTTGCTTATGTTCGTCGGTGCACACTATGATGTAAATAAAATGTCGGTCTATGTTGAACCTCATCCAAGGCCGGAACCGGTGTAGAACGTTTGGAGTCATGTGAGGCTCAAACTGGATGGCTCTCTTTAGCTGGTTGTAGTAGGTATGAAAAACAACATTTGATTGCCACTGTTTATTCATGTTGCTTAGATACCAAAGGGTAGTGAACTTCGCAGCTAGCAACTCAAAAGGCTCAATACCGGGGAAGGTCGCACCTTCCGGAATCTCCCAGAAAATAAACGCTATAAGTATCAAGAGCCAGCTGAAATGAAATTCATATCCTTGATCATGTGCTTCTCTACAGTCAAGTTCCAACTGGTTCACCAGGTGCTTCACCCAGTTCATCTGACGGCCTTTCGCGCACTTCCCTGCGAAGTCGAATACAAAATCGGTGACTTGGGTAGGTCAGTTCTTTATTACTAAATTCCCTGCAATCAACTGACAAGAGAGGCACATTGTGCCACTCTGGATAGAAGCTACCTTGTATCCTCGCGTTCCTTTCTCAACTTCTCCATAGGTGTCCTTGATCTTCTGAGCTAGAGCGCGATCAACAGATTTTTCTGGATAAAAGTCCTACGGGTCAGGTCCTTGCATACTCAGGCATGTGATTTTGTGGATCAGTGTCAGATCAACTTTTATATGGAGGTCTAGCCACAAATAACCACCAAGGTAACAAGACATCAACATCTTGACACATGCATTGACTTCCTGGTGTCTTCTGAAGTGCGGTATCTTTATGACATTTAGTAGGGTGGACTGCGCAAGGTCCATAGACCACTGTTGAGGGACGATATTTGAGTTCTTCCCTTTTTTTCTAGTTAGGTACTTGTATGGGGCGAGCATACCATAAACCTTGCGATATCCAAGGTTGAATTCATTGAAATTCAATGCTACAATATTATCTTGGTCTGCTCAAACTACGCAAATCCCCTTCAAGAGGTACAAAGTGATCAAGGCATACTCAAAATCTCTAGGTACGTTGTCTCGATTTACTTCACTGCTTAGAAGTGGTATGCAGGTAGGTAATATATTCGGGATCAATTTGGCATTTTCTAGATCATCCTTATGTTTGGTTAGATTTTCATCTGATGGTCAAGCTGGTCCAACTCTGCGAGCAGTCGACAAAGAATCTTGCATCATTCTCGTCGATGAAGCTTGTATGCCTGCAGACATCGACATGAATCTTTCAATCATGATGTTGATCAGAACTTCTTCAACAACTTTTTCTGCAGGGCTCAACTCGTCTGACATACACGCTCAGGGTTAATAATCTTGGGTTCGGGGAGTAACTTAGACACTGTAACGGGATAGAGAATAATGGTGCAATAATCACTATGTAAAATCAAAAAATCCGTGGGCTCAAATTCACGGTTAGCAAAAGTTTTCTTGGTTCAAGGCACAATGGGACAAATAGAAAACTTGGTAACAAATCTCTTGCAACGGGAGAGAATCCCTCATTAACTATGTTCTATCCGTTACGGCATGGTCCAATGGTCTAATGGTGAGCTACCTATCCATAAATGTATTTCTACCCATTCAGAGGATCAGCTGAACAGATATATTGTTCCCAACGGTTATATTACTTCACCATGGTGAAGTGCCATGTGACGTTGTTCTGATGTTCCAGCGAAGCTCCAATTTTGCAACTTTTCCTTCTATGAATTTCCCTCTGGAGCCTTCTGTGACTTGTCGATCTTAGCTCTATTATTTCTTATCTTCCTATCCTTCTTTCGAGTGAGCTTCGTCTCGGTGTGCTTTTTTCCATTTTGATTCTTATCTTCTTTTGGCATAATTACTTCGTGTTGTTGAGATTCTTTCCTAAGATTCGAAGGTGATACTTCTTCTTTATCTGGAATAGGCACTTTGATCTTCTATGGGTTTTCTAGTGTTCTTGCAACTTCGACATTCGGGTCTCTGGTGTTAAATAGCTTCGATATTCTCTTATGTTCTTTAATCAATTGTGCGATCCTTCTAGTCATGAATTCTTTCAAGTCTTGCTTCTGCTACTCTAAAGCTTCTTCTTCTTCTTTCCTTCTGGCCTAATCTCTTTCAATCCATGGTTTTCTGAGCAACATAGTAAATGGAGCATTGTCCTCAATGAATTTAATAATTTCAAAATCTTCTTTTGTTGAAGCTCTATTAACAATCATAGGTATTTGTTGATCAAGGTTGGTTTTCATTGTTGTCAACCCTTGAAGAAAGCTCCGCAGCACAAAGGTTTGGGTAATGGACCCAATATTGTTTGATGTAAAGATGACTCATTATTGTCTTATCATGGTTGATAAGAAGTAAAGATGGATGAACTCCAAAGTGGTCCCCTTATGGTGAAAGCTGATGCAAACCCCCTACCCCAGTGGGGTTCGTGACCTCCCGGTCACTGGATCGTCCTCTAACTCTGAGTTGGAACATCTCTTTTGGGTCCTCATTGGAACCCTGTAATCAGATCCACGGGTCCTCTTGTTTAGAACTCACGTGTGAAGACTCTAGCATCAAGCATGAGCTCCCCCTTCATGTGATTGTCCTTATGACCATGGCCTTACCCATAAGGCGCATTTAGCATTTTGCGATTAAAGATTTTACGAGGGAGAAATCCTTGACTCTTCAACCACTGGATGTCGAAAAGAGCTTAACGGTGATTAGTCTGTGCTTGAATATTAGTCCATGTGACTGCTCGTCGTGACCTCGTGTTAAACAAAAAAGCGCTTTTCGTAGATTGGGACCTCTACAGTCAAGCGTCCTATTCTTTTGCAACTTGAATCCACAAATCTCGATTGGGGCCTCTAGCTAAGCCCTAGCCCTCCTCCCTTACTCCTCTTCCATATGACCACTATGTCGTGACCATGGCCTACACCCAAGGGGTGTTTCGGCTTTCGCGACTCGAGGAGTCATAGTGTAAAGCACTTCTCTTACCCTTTGAATACCCGACCTCCGACGAGCTTAAGGTTCTCAGCTCCTACCTCATGTGACCATGCCCTGTGACCATGAATCTACACCAAAAGGGCTATCGAAGTTCACGGTTCAGCAAACCCACAAACATGCTCTCCTACCTCTCGACTCCTGAAGTTTCGAACTCTGAAAGGACCCCACGTTCTTTTAACACCTCCCTTAGTGGATCATCATATGACCTAGTCCCGTGACCTAGGGTCAAACCTTGAGCGCGTCGAGGTTTCTCACTTCTGGGTTTCACAACTTGCGAGACCAAAAGGTCCTACACCTTCAGTTCCTCGAATGCCAAAACTTTAAAATCCTTTTTCACTGGATCGATGGTCTCCTCTTCCCCTTAACCAATGGTTAGGATCCTCCGTCTTATTCTTCCTAAGGGACGGTCTAGATGATTTCACAATTTTCCTTTTTGCAAATCCTATGCTCTTCTCCTTGTGAGTTCCCCGGTGTTCAATTCCCCGGTCGATCAGATCTTATCGCCGCGTGTCCTATCCACGATGGACGGTCTTGATTCTTTTGGTGATTCTCCCAAACACTGACTACTCACCACGTGTCCCAACTCTCGATCTCTTCCCTACTTGACGGGTGTATTCTATGAAATCTGACGATTGTTAGGATTTTTCAACACGTGATTCCAAAGGAACTTCACCCTTGTCCCACCAGATGCTAAATGTTGAAATCCTCCTTTGGGCACAAGGTGCTAAGGTTCACGATGCTTCCATAGATTTGACGACTATCAGAAGATCAACACTTCCTCTCAAAGTATTTCCACTGTTCATTCAACTCCTCATCGTTCTTCTAGATCCAACGGCTATCAACTCTTTGCGTTCAAATATGATGGTTACTGTGTCTCCCCCCTGAGCTTCTGCACCTTTTCTTCCCAGACTTAGTAAATCTTCTAAGTGTCAAGGACTAAATCTTCAGTCCTTCTTCAGCTGGATATCTGTGAATGAAAACACACTCCCTCCTGAGCTTCTTCTCCTTGAAGATTTGAACTCCTACGCACACCTTGTGTTCAAGGATTTCAAATAACTCAGATTCAAAGGGATTTTTCTTGAAAAGAAAATACCTCATGCCCTCCCGGCGTTCTTCTTTGTTGTTTCTTCGAACTTAGTTGGATCTAAGTTCCATGCACTCCTTGCACCTAGAATATCAAGTCTCCTTGTTCTTCTCTAAACCTCCCTCTCTAAATTGTTTCGAGATCTAGTTAACGCACACCTTGCGTTAGGGAATCCACACCTTGCATACACGGTTCAGTAGAAAAACAACCGAAACTTATCCAGTTTCGTTATAGAATCATAAAGTCATTCTCTCCACTCTCAACAGGAAATGAAAATGAAAGTATGAGCATCACACAGAATACAACACACTTTTCTTTAAACAGTAAATGAACACAGATATATGAAAATCTCTTATATGTTCTATTCATTACTGAAAAACAAAAATTACATGGTGTTCTTGATATTCTATTCTACTCTATCCATCCTGATCTACTCTTACAATGAAAATGAAAACTTTTTAAGGACCGGCTCCCTGAGCTCTCTCATCCTATTCCTGAAATATATCAATTCAGACTTCAAACTGTTACCTACTCAGTCCTATTACGATAACTGTTAATTACTATCAGACAGAGTCAACACTCCATGTCTATGATTTCTTACAGTCCTTAGAGACTTTAGAAACAAGTTACAATTTTAAAATTTTCTCAACAAAATATCTCAACAACCCAAATAAATTTTGAGTTAATGCCTGATTTGAATTTTGGATTTGCTGAAATGTCATTCTTCTCTCCTCCACATGTGCGTTGATGACTGTGAAGGCGATGCTCCTGCATCATACTCCTCTAGTTAAAAAAATTCATGGACGCATGTCCATGAGCTCTTGCACTGTCATTCCATGCTTCAAAATATCAGGTTTTGTGACCCAAATTGCATCTTCCCTTGGATGATATTTCCACTTCACTAAGTACTCAGGATATGTTTTCCTCCTGGTTTTCTTTCCATCCCTCTATTCAATGATTTTCTCCATTTGAGGTATTTCTGTTGTGGGTAATTTCTCTTCCCACTGAATCTCTTTCTAATCATCTACCTCTCATGCTTCATTCCTCTAGTAAGGATATAGGTCTGCAACATTGAATATCAGTGATATCCCAACGTTGTCCGGCAACTCAATCTCATAAGCATTAGCTGTGAATTTTCTGATAATTATGCATGGCCCAATATTTTTCATCTTCAATTTGTTGTACGTTCCCCTTGGGAATATCTCTTTTCTCAAATGAGCTAAAACTTCATCCCCAACTTCAAATTGAATTTCTCTTCTTCTCTAGTCAACTTTGCTCTTGTATTTCTGATTGTTGTCCTGTAGCTACTCTCTGACTCAGTCATGGAGTTTTTGCATTTATGCTGCAAAATCCTCTGCTCCAGCGCTTCTGAACTCATCTTGGCTCAAATCTCTTAATTTGGCAATCCCTCTTGGTTGTATACCATACACAATTTTGAATGGACTCTTCCATGTGCTCCTTTTCACTAAATTGTTGAATGCAAATTCTGCCTGTGCCAGAATTTGATAACATTGTCTTCCTTGCTCAGGACTAAACTCCTTAGTAGGTTTCCTAGACTTTTTTTTACTACTTCATTTTGTCCATCTATCTGAGGGTGATATGTTGAAATAAAGGATAAGTTCATCCCCAGTCTTTTCCATAGGGTCCTCCAAAAATGTCCCACAAATTCAGCATCCCTGTCTGAAACTATGCTCCTCAGCAATCCATGTAGTCTCACTACTTCTCTGAAAAAAAATTTGGCGATGTGTGTGGCATCGCTTGTCTTCTAGCATGGTATGAAATGTGTCATTTTTTAGAATCTGTCCACCACAACAAATATGGAATCGCTTCCTCTCTAAGTTCTAGGTAATTCCAAAACAAAATCCATGTTGATTGCATCCCACGACCTCTCTGGAATTGGTAATGGCTAATACAAACCAGTATTTTGTTGTCTTCCCTTTGCATACTGACAAAATTTTCATTTGTTCATGAACTTCTTCACTTATTCTCTCATGCTCGGCCAATAATACGAATTTCTCAATTGTGCAAACGTCTTGTCGTGACCAAAGTGTCCATCTAAACCTCCACTGTGTTTTTCCTTCAGTAGGTTGTCTCTCATTGAGCACTTTGGAATACATAATTGGCTCCCCTTCAACAGTAATCCATCTTGAATTAAATATTTAGTCCATGGGCTTTTGTCTCCCAATAAAGGATTCCTGCATGCCTCATATGCTCCCTTGAAATCTGCATCTTTTGTATACATCTCCTTGAGGTGTTCGAACCCCAATGTCTCCACTTGGAATTCCTATACAATCAAACTTATTCTGCTCAAAGCATATGCAACTTTTTTAGCAATTCCAGCAATGTGTTTAATAACAAAAGTAAAATTCTGCATGAATTCTACCCATTTTGCATGTTTTTTATTCAACTTTTCTTGCCTAGTAATAAATTGCAAAGCATGATTATCACTATACAAGACAAATTATTTAGGAATTAAATAATGTCTCCATTTTTTTGAAGCTTGAATCACTGCATAAAATTCCTTTTCATACGTGGAATAATTTTTCTTGGCGTCATTCAGTTTCTCACTTAAATAAGCAACTGGCTTATTGTCCTGGCTCAAGACTGCTCCAATAGCTAATCCACTTTCGTCACATCTCACCTAAAATGTTTTTCCAAAATCTGGTAAGACCAGAATTGGTTGCTCTGTGATCTTCTCTTTCAACACTTTGAAACGTTTTTCATCTTCCTCTGTCCAACTAAAGTACTTGTGTTTCTTCTTCACAGTATCCGACATGGGTGCACATATGCCACTGAAATTTCTGATAAATTTCCAATAAAATCTCGCTAACCCATGAAAACTTCATACTTCAAACAGGATGCTTGGTGATGGCTATTCTCTAATTGCTCTCACCTTCTCTGGGTCCATCTTCAATTCATTCAAAGAGATTACGAATCCCAAATATATGAGCTCCTTCTTCATAAAATAACATTTCTTTATATTTATCAGCAATTGCTCTTGTTGTAACCTTTCCATCACTGTGGTTAAATGTCTTAAGTGTTCTTTTTTTTGCTGAAAATTAGTATGTCATCTAGATATACTATGAAAAATTTGCCAATGAATTCTTTCAACACTTCATTCATCAGTCTCATGAATGTGCTTGGTGCATTTGTCAACCATAGGGATTCCATCACACAATATTTCATCTTTGTAACCTCCTTTTTAAACTCAACTTGGCATTGTTGACTTACCATGACTTGATGTCATTTCTACAGCCACGATACTTTGTATGGCCTTGGATGTGCAGTTGTCTTCAACTCCAGCTTTTCCACCATCTCTGTGGATACTAGATTATCCATGCTCCCACTGTCTATGATCACCTTGCAAACCCTGTCTTTCGTCTTGCAAGCAGTTCTGAATAGGCTTGTTCGTTGAACTGGTTCTTCTGGCTCCTTCTCTGGTTTGAGAAGAAATTTCCTCATCATGAGGTTTCTTCCTCCTTTTGCGGCCTCTGCTTCCACTTTCTTCTCTACTTTGGCAATGTGTGCTTCTCCGCCTTCTCTTTTTCTGATGGGACATTCCCAAGATTTGTGCCCTTCCTTTCCACAAGTATAGCATTTAACTATGCCTCCTGTTGTAACATATATCAAAATTGACTGTGCTGCCCAAGGACCCCTTCACTGAAGGAAAAAGAAAAGAGTTCCAGAGCAGCTCATACTTGACCTGTGTTTGTATGTGAATTCCCTCAACAGGTGTAATAACAAAAATCTGATGTTCATTTCCAACATGACAGGATGGTCTCCGTTATACAAAAAGGCATATGTGTTCTTCAGTTCACCTATTTCAAGAGACTTACTCCCACTCATCAAAAAGAATACAAGTTTATTATCCAGAATATCTGCTTTGAGAGAGGTGAATTTGGAGTACCTAGCTATCGATACTCAGGGTTTTTCTGCGGATAATGAGAGGCCACCAGTGCTCTAGACGCAGAATCAAAGAAGATCGTTTAGGATGTTCTAGGTAAATCTTCTATTGGACGAACAACTATTGTTGTGGCTCATCGTCTCTCCACTATTCTTGTGGCTCATCATCTCTCCACTATTCAGGGAGATGATAAAATTGCAGTGATAAAAAATGGTCAAGTCATCAAATTTGGTGGACACCATGAACTGATTCAGAAATCAGAGGGAACATATGCAGTTTTGGTATACATTCAGGAGAAGACCCCATCGTCACAGGATACCAGTACTATTAACCCTACATTACATGCTGTAATGACCAACCGAAATAACTGGCCAAGCTTTACCTAGCAAGTCATGTGCTTCAATTTGATTTGAGAGTTTACAAGGAGATCATTTTGTTTGCAAATCCATTGCTTCATTCAGAAGAATGTCATGGATAGTTCGTTTGAAGATGATGACACAAACCCAGAAGAAGCAGTCTCATGCATAGCCTTGTCAAAGAATGATTCTTATGTTATGGTGTCCCTTTTCAACGACAACGACACCTATGCTGACGACGTGATCATGAAAGTAACGGCTGCATTCCATATTCCTCGAGGCACGTCGATTAGGGTTTCGGAGAGAGACCAAACATCTTGTGAGAGAGGCTTTTCCTATGGAGATGAGAATTCTTGTTACAGATCCGGTGTTCTTCGCCATGCTATCATTCAAAAAATTAGAGGGGACACTAGGAAACTGTGCATTGCGTTGTCGTCCGAGTCCGAGCCCACAAACGATAGCCAAAGTCCGGTGATTTCTGCAGAAAAAATTTCATAGCGTTGGATATTGACTATCGGAAATAAAATCCGTAGTTTCGCGGTGGATGGAACTTTATGTTACCTGTATAGTAGAGGAATTAGATTGAAATCAATTCCTTTCATTTCGTTGTCTAAGCGCTTTTCCAAAATACTGAGGGCTGCTCGGTCATTCCACTCACTGAGATCCAAAATGTTGAGGCCGATCATATAAGCAGAACATCGGTTTATTCTTTGTGGGATTTCATCGGGAAATCACCTCAGACAACAACTATGACGACAAGGCAGGTTCTTATTTTGGATGAGTTTACTGGCCGTGTCATGTAGAAGATGGAGCGATAGCTTATATCAAGCCTTTGAAGCAAAGGAAGGATTACCAATTCAGAACGAGACTGTGACACCTGCGTCAATAAGTTATCAAACATTTTTCTCCATTTTTGTGGGATAGCTGGTATAGCGGCAACTGAACGTACCGAATTCGAGAGTATATATAAGCTAATGGCAACAGCGGCAGCCACGAGAATTCTCATTCAAGCCACACGTTTCCTTTACATCTTCCCTTCCTCGCTCAGCATGACAGTTTCGACGAGAGTAGGGAACGATCTTGGCGCTAACTAACCTTCAAAGGCGCGATTCACCATGTTATTAAGCCTTGCATGGGCAGTTGTAATGAGTCTCATATCCTTTGCTTTTAAGTTAGCCATGTGTTACACATGGGGTAAAATGTTTACGAAAGATGGGCAGATTTTGTCCCTGGTAGCGCTGGCCTTGCCCATTATAGGGGTTTGTGAAGTGGGTAATTATCCTCAAACCACAGAATGCGGAATTCTACGAGGCAGTGCTCGGTCCACCATCGGCGCCAACATTAACCTGGGTGCATTCTATTTCATTGGCATGCCCATTTCAATTATCATGGCTTTTGTATTCAAATTCGAATTTGTGGGATTCTAGCTGGGTTTGCTTGCCGCTCAAGCGTCTTGTGTCATTCTCATGTTGTATGTATTGCTCTGGACGGATTGGATTCTACAGGCGCGAAGGGAAAAGGAACTCAGCAGCTCAAATGTATCACGTGAGCGAACCTAATGAAATATGGAATCCATTTCCGAGTCAACTATAGTTGAACAAATGTTTTGCGGATTTGCGCACAGTGCAGATACAGGATACAGTGATGGCGAATCGAACAATAATATTTCAGTGTCAAAATACTTAAATCGTAACAGGTCGCCCAGGAAATCTGCAAGAAAGAAGAGCAGCTCAACAAAGGGAGTATAATGCCCATGGAGAGAACGAGTCGTGCATATTGAGCCTCTTGCAAATTGCCAAGACAACAGAAACCGTGACTGCTAGTCTGGCAGTTTAAAACGGCAGAATGATACCGACATTAGAACCTGTCCACTTGTCAAAACAATTAGAAACAGTTCAAGAACCAGCAATGCGCCTGGCATTCGCACAGTCCAGAGAAGGCGAACCGGTTCAGATTCCCGGAACGCTAAGAGTTTTTTTTTTTTTTTGTTAGATTTTTTCTCTTTAAAAGGAATGATGTATGTAACAAAGGGGGGGCAGGGGGGCGCGCATGAGCGCAGGACTGGTAGAAAAAACCTCTGTCGAGAGAGATTCATTGTAATTGTTGAGTTATTGTGTAAACCATTATTGGAGTAATAAAAAGATGTTTACTTGTGACTGTGAGATTCATCACAGTCGATTTCTTTCAGCATGTTTTTCTTCTCTTTCAGATGTGTTAAAACTGTTTGGATTTCATTTATGTGTTTCCTTACTCGCAGCTGAAATTGTCTTACCATATCTTTATGTCTTCCTTAACCCATTACGACTGCATTACGTTTTGTTTTCCTCTAACCGATGTGCCTCGTTATACTTTAGTACGACCACTACTATAACGAAAGGATTTGGGTTTCCTATAATTGTTTATTGCCTTTCCTCTGCACCAGCTATCAGCTATGTAAGACCAATTTGCATTTTCAGAACTCTACATGTATCATTTGCTACGTCGTCCTTTCCTTTTTCTTTCCCCTACCATATCATGAATTATCAAAGCGCTGAAAGATAGACCTACTTTGCCTCACTTTCTGCAAGTTATTTGGTCTCTGCTATTGTCTCCTTTTCTTTGGTTTTCTTTTGACTCCATGCCCAATGGAACTTTTCACTGGTTTAACCCTCAAAACCCACAAATCCAAGACCATTTTTTACCCATAAATCTGCGCAACATTTCACGCTTACTTCAATTTATTTCATGACATTGTTCGAGATATCCCTCTCGGATTGGAAGGGGCAGCTCCCAATCCAAAGTGGTTCGAGGTTGCCTCGGGATTGATTTGCTACAGCCCACTTCAGTTCTGAGTGTCAACATTTTTGGCGTCATTGCCGGGGATGGAGGACGAGGTTATATTCCCTGGGGTACGACAAAGTTCATATCTATCTCTTGATGGTGAACAAGGGATAGGCATTCAATTGGCTATGATCATTCACCTGGCGACTCCTTGGCTCGTGGACTCTTCATGATTTTGTTGGCGACTCCACTGGTCTCAAATGTCGAGCTCGTTTGCTGCTCAAATTGCTGCAAGGTTTGCTCCTCTGGACTTTGCAAATGTTTATGGCTTTCCAAACACTGCTCCAGACATTAAAATTTGGGGGGATATTCTTCCTAAATTTGGAGAAGATGAGGATGACAATCCTGGTCAACATTTGTTTGAATTCCATAAGCTCATGGAAGAATTAGATGTGCATCATGAAGATGTCCTCATGAAATTATTTATGTTTTCATTGGAAAAGGATGCTAGACTCTGGTATAAATCTTTACCCCATTCCAGTATTCCTTCATTGAAATGTTTTCACACACTTTTTCATCAACACTGTAAGAGGATATATTCTGCTGAAATCCTTTTTGAAGATTGTTGTGATACAAGTCCCCTTGAGGAGGAGGAAGAAACAATAGAAATTTCTCGAGTTGATGAAAATGATCAGTATGAGGAAGAGTTGGCTCATGAAGATGTTGGATCTTGTGAACTTACTCAAGAGGAAGATGTAAATCTTTTTTTAAATGGCGACAGTCAGGTATTTCATGGAATTTTATAGCAAGTTAATGAACCTATTTGTGATGATTTCCTACCAGAAGATCAGATTCTAGACTCTGCTTTGTTTCATGAAAAAGAAATGGTGGCCATGTTTAATGATCCTGAGCATCATAAACCAGAACATAGAGTAGTCATGGATGCTGTAAAACCTCAGGACCATATGTTTTTCCAAGACCCTTTTGCTGAGCTTTTAGATTCATTTAATGGAGGAGTATGCTATGTCATGAATATTTGGTCACAAGAATTGATGAAAGGTTCGAAAATCCATGATCACCAACAGGCCAGGTGGGGATTGTCAATTTCCTGCTTTAGCCTACTCGGAGAAAGTGTGAGAAAGTTTCAAAGAAGAAGCCAATTATTGGATTGGCTTCACTGGCATTTTCATATCATTTGATTCTGGAAATATTTTAGCAGTTAGAATAGGTGATGTATATAAATAAGCTTGACTTCAAGCATTAGGTTACATCGATGATTTTCAATATGTTTTTCAGTTCAGTTTTGAATCCGGTATGGTTTTATTTTAAAGCATTACGACTCCATAGCCAAATGGATGAAGGCACTTGGTCTACGGTTCTTAGCACTTTCAGGAAAGTACCATCCCTAGTTGGAGCCGATGTTGTAACATATATCAAAATTGTCTGTGCTGCCCAAGGACCCCTTCACTGAAGGAAAAAGAAAAGAGTTCCTGAGAAGCTCATACTTGACCTGTGTTTGTATGTGAATTCCCTCAACAGGTGTAATAACAAAAATCTAATGTTCATTTCCAACATGACAGGATGGTCTTCGTTATACAAAAAGGCATATGTGTTCTTCAATTCACCTATTTCAAGAGACTTACTCCCACTCATCAAAAAGGATACAAGTTTATTATCCAGAATATCTGCTTTGAGAGAGGTGAATTTGGTGTACCTAGCTATCGATACTCAGGGTTTTTCTGTGGATAATGAGAGGCCACCAGTGCTCTAGACGCAGAATCAGAGAAGATCGTTTAGGATGCTCTAGGTAAAGCTTCTATTGGATGAACAACTATCATTGTGGCTCATCGTCTCTCCACTATTCAGGGAGCTAATAAAATTGCAGTGATAAAAAATGGTCAAGTCATCAAATTTGGTGGACACCATGAACTGATTCAGAAATCAGAGGGAACATATGCAGTTTTGGTATACATTCAGGAGAAGACCCCATCGTCACAGGATACCAGTACTATTAACCCTACATTACATGCTGTAATGACCAACCGAAATAACTGGCCAAGCTTTACCTAGCAAGTCATGTGCTTCAATTTGATTTGAGAGTTTACAAGGAGATCATTTTGTTTGCAAATCCATTGCTTCATTCAGAAGAATGTCATGGATAGTTCGTTTGAAGATGATGACACAAACCCAGAAGAAGCAGTCTCATGCATAGCCTTGTCAAAGAATGATTCTTATGTTATGGTGTCCCTTTTCAACGACAACGACACCTATGCTGACGACGTGATCATGAAAGTAACGGCTGCATTCCATATTCCTCGAGGCACGTCGATTAGGGTTTCGGAGAGAGACCAAACATCTTGTGAGAGAGGCTTTTCCTATGGAGATGAGAATTCTTGTTACAGATCCGGTGTTCTTCGCCATGCTATCATTCAAAAAATTAGAGGGGACACTAGGAAACTGTGCATTGCGTTGTCGTCCGAGTCCGAGCCCACAAACGATAGCCAAAGTCCGGTGATTTCTGCAGAAAAAATTTCATAGCGTTGGATATTGACTATCGGAAATAAAATCCGTAGTTTCGCGGTGGATGGAACTTTATGTTACCTGTATAGTAGAGGAATTAGATTGAAATCAATTCCTTTCATTTCGTTGTCTAAGCGCTTTTCCAAAATACTGAGGGCTGCTCGGTCATTCCACTCACTGAGATCCAAAATGTTGAGGCCGATCATATAAGCAGAACATCGGTTTATTCTTTGTGGGATTTCATCGGGAAATCACCTCAGACAACAACTATGACGACAAGGCAGGTTCTTATTTTGGATGAGTTTACTGGCCGTGTCATGTAGAAGATGGAGCGATAGCTTATATCAAGCCTTTGAAGCAAAGGAAGGATTACCAATTCAGAACGAGACTGTGACACCTGCGTCAATAAGTTATCAAACATTTTTCTCCATTTTTGTGGGATAGCTGGTATAGCGGCAACTGAACGTACCGAATTCGAGAGTATATATAAGCTAATGGCAACAGCGGCAGCCACGAGAATTCTCATTCAAGCCACACGTTTCCTTTACATCTTCCCTTCCTCGCTCAGCATGACAGTTTCGACGAGAGTAGGGAACGATCTTGGCGCTAACTAACCTTCAAAGGCGCGATTCACCATGTTATTAAGCCTTGCATGGGCAGTTGTAATGAGTCTCATATCCTTTGCTTTTAAGTTAGCCATGTGTTACACATGGGGTAAAATGTTTACGAAAGATGGGCAGATTTTGTCCCTGGTAGCGCTGGCCTTGCCCATTATAGGGGTTTGTGAAGTGGGTAATTATCCTCAAACCACAGAATGCGGAATTCTACGAGGCAGTGCTCGGTCCACCATCGGCGCCAACATTAACCTGGGTGCATTCTATTTCATTGGCATGCCCATTTCAATTATCATGGCTTTTGTATTCAAATTCGAATTTGTGGGATTCTAGCTGGGTTTGCTTGCCGCTCAAGCGTCTTGTGTCATTCTCATGTTGTATGTATTGCTCTGGACGGATTGGATTCTACAGGCGCGAAGGGAAAAGGAACTCAGCAGCTCAAATGTATCACGTGAGCGAACCTAATGAAATATGGAATCCATTTCCGAGTCAACTATAGTTGAACAAATGTTTTGCGGATTTGCGCACAGTGCAGATACAGGATACAGTGATGGCGAATCGAACAATAATATTTCAGTGTCAAAATACTTAAATCGTAACAGGTCGCCCAGGAAATCTGCAAGAAAGAAGAGCAGCTCAACAAAGGGAGTATAATGCCCATGGAGAGAACGAGTCGTGCATATTGAGCCTCTTGCAAATTGCCAAGACAACAGAAACCGTGACTGCTAGTCTGGCAGTTTAAAACTGCAGAATGATACCGGCATTAGAATCTATCCACTTGTCAAAACAATTAGAAACAGTTCAAGAACCAGCAATGTGCTTGGAATTCGCACAGTCCAGAGAAGGCGAACCGGTTCAGATTCCCGGAATGCTAAGAGTTTTTTTTTTTGTTAGATTTTTTCTCTTTAAAAAGAATGATGTATGTAACAAAGAGGGGGGGGCACGCATGAGCGCAGGACTGGTAAAAAAAACCTATGTCGAGAGAGATTCATTGTAATTGCTGAGTTATTGTGTAAACCATTATTGGAGTAATAAAAATATGTTTACTTGCGACTGTGAGATTCATCACAGTCGATTTCTTTCAGCGTGTTTTTCTTCTCTTTCAGATGTGTTAAAACTGTTTGGATTTCATTTATGTGTTTCCTTACTCGGAGCTGAAATTGTCTTACCATAGCTTTATGTCTTCCTTAACCCATTACGACTGCATTACATTTTGTTTTCCTCTAACCGATGTGCCTCGTTATACTTTAGTACGACCACTACTATAACGAAAGGATTTGGGTTTTCTGTAATTGTTTATTGCCTTTCCTCTGCACCAGCTATCAGCTGTGTAAGACCAATCTGCATTTTCAGAACTCTACATGTATCCTTTACTACGTCGGCCTTTCCTTTTTCTTTCCCCTACCATATCATGAATTATCAAAGCGCTGAAAGATAGACCTACTTTGTCTCACTTTCTGCAATTTATTTGGTCTCTGCTATTGTCTCCTTTTCTTTAGTTTTCTTTTGACTCCATGCCCAATGGACATTTTCACTGGTTTAACCCTCAAACCCCACAAATCCAAGACCATATTTTACCCATAAATCTGCCCAGCATTTCACGCTTACTTCAATTTATTTCGTGACATTGTTTGAGAGATCCCTCTCGGGTTGGAAGGGGAAGCTCCCAATCCAAAGTGGTTCGAGGTTGCCTCAGGATTGATTTGTTGCAGCCCACTTTAGTTCTGAGTGTCAACACCTCCTCTGGCTCTTCCTCTTCCTCTACCTCTGGGAAAAGAAATTCTTCGACCGTGTTGTTCTTATTTAGAGATTTTTCCCTTCTCTTGGTGGCTATGTTGCTTATCAGCTTTCGGCTTTGACTTCTAGAACTTCTCCCTGTTGGTTCCTTTGCCTCGGCTTGAATTTCTGCCTCTGCTTCGTTGACTTTGCCTCCTAGATAATTTTTCCTCAGCTTTCAAGGCTGCTTGATAAGCATCCTCGAATGTACTGACAGACATCATGTTGATATCTTATTGGATTTCATATCTCAGCCCATTGATATATTTGGCTATCTTTTCATCTTCATTCTCCTTCTATCCAGCCCTGATGTTTAGTCTGTAGAACTTTTCAGTCTACTCCTTCACTGATAAACCTATCTATTTCAGGTTCTGCAACCTCCTGTAAAGATTGATCTGGTAATCCTTTGGGATAAATTTATCTTTCAGATTAGCTACCATCCTATCCTAGCTTTTAATTTTATGCTTACCATTTCTTTTGCGTTTGGCTTGCAGTTCATCCCACCATAATGTTGTGTGACCCTTCAATCTTGTCACTGCATGCTTCACCATTTTGTCCTCTTTGATATCTTCATAATCAAAGTGCTTATCCATGGTGCGTATCCAATCTAGAAATTCTTCAACTTCCAGATTACCTTTGTACATAGGTACTTCTATCCTTGCTCTAGCCCCAATATTTGAAACAGCTTTTATCAAGCGGTCTTGTGCAGCATCCTCTGCCACATTTTTTCCAGCTTTGTCCTCTTCTTCACTCTCAACTTCACTAACATCGTCAGTATCTGGTGCCCTTCTCTGTGCTTCTTCCATGGCATCGAACCTCATTCTGAGTTGCTCATTTCTTCTTCCATATCTGTGTTTTCTCTGTGCCTTCTTAGCGGCATGACTTCATTGCGTCACCTCCCAACTGAGTGAAATTCCCATGAAGGATACCAACCTTCATCTCTTCTTCTTTTTTTTGTTGTTCTACAAAAAAAATTAAAATATTTTTCTTTGGCTCTGATACCACCTGATGAAAACCCCCTACCCTAGTGGGGTCCGCAACCACCCAGTCACTGGATCATCCTCTAACTCTAAGCTGGAACAGCTCTTTCGGGTCCTCACTAGAACCTTAAATTAGATCCATAGGTCCTCTTGTTTAGAACTCACGTGTGAATACTCCAGCATCAAGCATGAGCTCCCCCTTCATGTGATCATCCTTATGACCACGACCTTACCCATAAGGCATGTTTCACATTTCATGATTTGGGATTTCTCGAGGGAGAAATTCTTGTCTCTTTAACCACTAGATGCTGAAAATATATTAATGGCAATTAGCCTGTTCTTAAATCTCGGTCCATGTGACCGCTCGCCATGACCTCACGCTAAACCAAAAAGTGTTTTTCGTAGATCAGGACTTCTACAGTCAAGCGTCTCATTCTTTTGCAACTTGAATCCCCAAATCTCGATTGGGGGCTCTAGCTAAGCACTATCCCTCATCCCTTACTCCTCTTCCATACGACCACTATGTCGTGTCCATGGCCTACACCCAAGGGGTGTTTTGGCTCTCGCAACTCGAGGATTCATGGTGCAATGCACTTCTCTTAACCTTTGAATCCTCGACCTCCGACGGGCTTAAGGTTCTCAACTCCTACCTCACGTGACCATGCCCCAAAACCACGTGTCTACACCAAAAGGGCTATCGGAGTTTGTGGTTTAGCAAAACTGCAAACATGCTCTCCTACCTCTCGACTCCTGAAGTTTCGAACTCTGAAAGGACCCTGTTAACACTCTGTAATTTTCCCAAGGCAGCGGAGGCAGTCATAGAGGTAACCTTGAACCACTTGGAGTCTTGGATCTAGCCCTCCAAGACTCAGAGAGGGCTCTCTCTTTTTTATTTAACTTGGTTTGTATGGGATGGATATTAGGCTAGCTATGAAAGTAATGAAAGTATGGGGTTGGGGTTTTGGTTTTTAAATAGTTGTTTTGGGACAGCAAGGAGGGCCATTGGGCAAATGGGGTCTGTGCTTAAATATGTGATTCACTCTCAGATCTAGACAAAGCTCTTACACAGGGCAAGGTAGTGGAAGTGTTGGATCGAATTAAGTTTGAATGGTGTCGATTTGAGGAAGAACTAGGGGAGGAAAAAGCGAGCAAATGAGCAGTTAAGAATTCATAAAGTGAGTTTTTTAGAGGAGAAACATAAATATTATCACAAGATCAGATGCAGAGTATTTTATAATAAATTCTGCTCTATTATTATCTTCTGACAATAAGAATTGAAAACAAGGGAAAAGATGACAGGAAAAATACTTAGCAGAGAAAGAAACGTCACCAATACATCCGCACAAGAATCCTGTAAAAAGCATGCCCATTACTGATTGATCATTTAAAGATTACAGAAAAGTTTTATGGAATGGAAAAGCCCACAGTCCAGCAAAGAAAATTACACCCTCCCAGATCGAACCCTGCTTGCATATTTTACATGTGCATATAAAGTTAAAGATACTATCAATCCTAAAAAACTCGAACTCTACCCATGCTTTCTAAAAATAGATAACAGTTACAATGCTCTCGACACCTGTAAATTGTCTCCTAAAACAAACAAGACAGCAAATCAAAGGAAAATTTAATTCGGTAACTGTTGCTTGACATCTGGAACACTGGAGGTTTGTTAAGTTTTGCTGGTGAATCCACTCTAACAGCATCAAAAAAGATAAATACAGAGTCAGTCAAATGCTTGAGGTTGTTGGAGATTTGTTGCCAGCTGGAGGATCGGTGCTCTAACCGTTGCCATGTGTTCCCTGTAAATGAATTCCCTGTCTGCCATATGGTTCAATCAATGCCTAAACACTGGGATATTTTTCTTGCGTATGAGTAGAATTGGTCGGCTCCTTTCACCTCTAACTCCACCCAGTCTTCCCCATATTTCACTCCTTGAATCCCCCCTCCACTGTTGAACATGTTCAGCAGGCCAATGGGTGCAAATTTGAGCCCCTTCAAGCTGTGCACTAGAACAATGGTGAAGATGTCAAACGAAGATGGCTGCAATATGATTGTATAATTTGATTGTTGTTGCATGATCACAAGCTTGTTGGATTGGTCAAGATAAACTGCATACTCTTCTGCATTACCCATTGCAGTTGTCTCAGGTCTATGTGTCCATTCAACATCCTTGGGGGATATAGATCCAGAAATTGGTCTGTAGAAATGTGGGAAAGTTTTGGTCTTTCTTTCCTTGGGACACCACCCCATCCACTTCAAAGCGCATGCCAAAAATAAATATCATCAATCCCCTTAAACTCCTTCCTCAGTTCATCAATAAATGCCTTTAGACCCATTTCTGTAACAAAGGAATTATCATCACTAGTAATCCCAGTTTCCCCATCTCCATTTTGTGTTGATTCTGTACTCTGACCTATGAATTTGGACTTGGATCCATCAACATCCATACTTAATGATACGTTACTATTAACAAAAGAACCTTCAGATTCTGTGTTTTCATGGATTTCAGATAATTCTCCATTTACCAACTTGGTTGTTTTATTAGCCAATCTTGCTTTCTCAACCCTCTCCTGAATTATATCCATTTCAATTACCTTTTTGTGCTTCTCCTTAGCATATTTGGGAGCATCAGGCCTCCTCATAGTGCCTGCACTGTATGTTTTGAAATTATCACACTCCTCAAATCTGTATATCCTGCCTGTCATCTGAGATCCTCCAAGGATAAGATCTTTGGCACCTTCTAGAGGATTCCTCTGGCTATCGAAATTGATACTCTGCCATCCATAATCAACTATGAGAAACCTGGGAGGGCACCCGCCATCTACAAAATCCTTCACTCCCTGCCAAACACCGACAGAATCAACAGTCAAATAAAATGCATCCCAAGTACACCATCGAAATCTGTCAACTATATCAGGGACCCTCTTCTCTTCTAGCAATCTGAAGGGCCAAGATGGACTCTCATGGCGGTATATTCTTCTCTCATCAATTCGAAATGATTATCATTCTTATGAACATAAACATAGGCCTTGAGGTTGGAGCCCTGGATGAGGCTTGACCCACTCTCAACACCCACAACTATTTTGTCATCTGCTCCAGGATGGAGAGATGCTCTGAATTTTCCTTCAATAATAGGCAGGATCAGCACATATGAGCTTATGTCTTCAATATGCAGAAGAATCAACTAGGTCTCTATTTGCAGGTCCGAGCCATTTCGACCTGACAACATGGTAGCCCACCATACTTTAAAATGAAAAATACTCATAAACTTGATATCCTTCTGGCTAGCAAGGAAATACCCTGCAAAACTATTGCTAGAGATGTATGTATAAGGAATGCCCTCTACCTCGATTGCTCTATGGAATTTGGCTTTCACCTCACACACATTCTTTGCAGGCTCCACTATATGGACGTTACCAACATCATTTCCGAACATAGATGGAAAAAACCTCTTGATGGTTCCGACTTCTTTAATAGCTTTGATAATATTGACCTAGATCTCTATCTGTAGTGATCCAACTGTGGAGATTACCACGTCCAATTTCTTCACTGCCTCCACAAGGCTTGCATTATCCTTTAACGATCCATGGACTACATTAGCACTTGAGGCCTTGAAGGATTCCAGAAGCTTGGCTTTCTCAGAATTAGAAGAAGTCATGGACTCTCTGACCAGAAGAAAGGTGGGGTGGTCGAGATCAAGGATAGCCTTGGAAACACGGTGACCAATTTAACCTGTTGCGCTAATTAGAAGTATCCTGCTGCTGCATATTTTGTGAAAACTCCAATTGTTTGTTCGGTTTAGTTGCTCGGCTTAGGGTTTATAAGCTGCATTTTTTGCATGGTGAAGAAAACAATCCCATATTTTGAGAAAATAATGAAGACTGGAGAATTTAAATTCATTGCCCCCTGCAAAGTTGGTCGACGCATAGTGCAAGAAAGATGGACCCGTGGGCTCTTCAGTTTCCCCCTTGTGTTTGGTCTTGGGCATTGATTTAGTTTTGCGTGCTAACCCCTGACATGCATTGCGTTGTTGTGTGACAGGTTGGGTAGAGTTGGAGTCTTGCGTTTGAGTGTTGGCTTGCAAGTTTGTTGCTAGGATCATCAAAGGTGCTAACTCTCGGTGTTTGAGTACTTGGAGATTGGCCCTCGGCCAATATACCTTTTGGAAAATATTTTTCAAATAGTTTATATTTTTATATACAAAACATAACACTTTTCATGCAGACAGAGGGGCCATTTTTTTTTTTTAAAACTAGCTACATGCTTTCGGTGGCTAGAGGTACACAAAAAATGGGTTCTAAGCGACCGAAAGCTCTCACTTTCGGTAGCTAACATAACAAGAAACTCTTCTCTTTAACTACTGGAAAAAAAAACTCTGGTGTGATAACATTTGAGGTGAATTGATACATTTCTGTCGCTTTTACACCTTTGTTGTGCATCATAAGAAAAAGTATAATGCCTGAAAAAGATATATATTACTCAGAACACTGATTCCCCTATTATATAGGGTTCTAACATAGGCTCCACCTGGGGAAGATAGCTCCAAAGGAGATGTCTAGAACAACTGAACTCTGGGAACTTGATAATTAGTGCCTTATCCATTGGGTTGTTCCCCAACATGCACCCCAATCTGCTACAAAATCCCTGGTAGCTGACGATCTTGAACTAAAACCAAAACTCTCTGCAAACTAAAGTCTAGATCATACTTGAACTGAAAAACTGAAAAACAATATGAAACTGAAACTAGAAAAATGCTCAGAGTACTAAACTTATTTGCACCCATCTACCTACCCTAAGCTACCTCAAAATTTTGCTGAATCAGGTAATACAGAAATGCCAATGAAGCCAGTCCAGTAGCTGCAAAAACAAATGGACAACTCGACTGATTGTTGGTGAAATCCTAAGTATACCTTGATTATGTGTCCTCATAATATGAAATGGTAGCAGTTGACATTTTTGGTCCTTATAGAGAAAACCTGTTTGAAAACTCAAGCTAGCATGGACCTCCATGTAATCCGCTATAGGATCAATTAAAACATGATCCATGATATTTGCCTCTAGATCTTCAATGACTATTTGATCAGTTGCATCCTCAAAATCAAAACATGCATCTACAACTTCATCCTTATACCTGAAAACATAATCATCGTCAATCTGCAAATCAACAGGTCGTACGATTTCCTCTCACTTTGGAGAAGGAAGATTTTCCAAGAGTTCTTTGAGATCTAGGAAATTATATGAGTGAATTTGAGAATCCAAACGTTCAATATCATTTTCAAACTTTTCAACAACTAGCTCAAGAAAACAAATTTTACTTTTAGGGGAAAATTTGCTCGATTCCAAAATACGAAACACAATTGTTAAAAAGTCTTCGTCAATGTGAAATTCCGCTAACTTACCCCTGAATTCTTCTATGGCTTCACAAGATATAGGATTTTCCACATACCCTGTCATCTTGAAGCATCATCAAGGATTTGAAATCTGGATTCTTCAGCAGTGAAGTCACTTGTGATCTTTGAAGCTCGGGATCTTGAACAATGGAGTCACCAGGTGAATGGTACAACCTTCCTGTGTTTGGCTTCTGTTCACCATGAGAAGTCAAATCTGAACTTGAAATATTTTCTGGAGAACTCGAAAGCTCGGTCCCCAGTGGATTCGCCACTATGTTAATGCTCTGTAATTTGCCCAAGGCTGCAGAGGCAATCACAGAGGTAACCTTGAACCACTTGGAGTCTTGGATATAGTCCTCCAAGACTCAGAGAGGGCTCTCTCTTTTTCATTTAACTTGGTTTGTATGGGATGGATATTAGGCTAGCTATGAAAGTAATGAAAGTATGGGGTTGGGGTTTTGGTTTTTAAATAGTTGTTTTGGGACAGCAAGGATGGCCATTGGGCAATTGGGGTCTGCGCTTAAATATTTGATTCACTCTCAGATCTAGACAAATCTCTTAAACAGGGCAAGGTAGTGGAAGTGTTGGATCGAATTAAGTTTGAATGCTGTCGATTTGAGGAAGAACTAGGGGAGGAAAAAGCGAGCAAATGAGCAGTTAAGAATTCATAAACTGAGATTTTTAGAGGAGAAACATAAAGATTATCACAAGATCAGATGCAGATTATTTTATAATAAATTCTTCTCTGTTATTATCTTCTCACAATAAGAATTTAAAATAAGTGGAAAGATGACAGGAAAAATACTTAGCAGAGAAAGAAATGCCACCAATACATCCGCACAAGAATCCTGTAAAAAGCATGCCCATTACTGATTGATCATTTAAATATTACAGAAAAGTTTTCTGGAATGGCAATGCCAACGGTCTAGCAAAGAAAATTACACCCTCCCAGGTCGAACCCTGCTTGCATATTTTACATGTGAAAATAAAGATAAAGATACTATCAGTCCTAAAAAACTCGAACTCTACCCATTCTTTCTAAAAATAGATAGCAGTTACAATGCTCTCGACACCTGTAAACTGTCTCCTAAAACAAACAAGACAACAAATCAAAGGAAAATTCAATTCGGTAATTGTTGCTTGACATCTGGAACACTGGAGGTTTGTTAAGTTTTGCTGGCAAATCCACTCTAACAGCATCAGAAAAGATAAATGCAGAGTCATTTGAATGCTTGAGGTTGTTGGAGATTTGTTGCCAGCTGGAGGATCGGTGCTCTAACCGTTGCCATGTGTTCCCTGTAAATGAATTCCCTATCTACCATATGGTTCAATCAATGCCTAAACATTGGGATATTTTTCTTGCGTATGAGCAAAATTGGCCAGTTCTTTTCACCTCCAAATCCACCCAGTCTTCCCCATATTTCACTCCTTGAATCCCCCCTCCATTGTTTAACATGTTCAGCAGGACAATGGGTGCAAATTTGAGCCCCTTCAGGCTGTGCACTAGAACAATGGTGAAGATCTCAAATGAAGATGGCTGCAATATGATTGCATAATTTGAGTGTTGTTGCATGATCACAAGCTTGTTGGATTGGTTTAGATAAACTGCATGCTCTTCTGCATTACCCATTGCATTTGTCTCAGGTCTCTGTGTCCATTCAACATCCTTGGGGGATACAGATCCAGAAATCAGCCTGTAGAAATGTGGGAAAGCTTTGATCTTTCTTTCCTTGGGACACCACCCCATCCACCGCAAAGCGCATGCCAAAAATAAATATCATCAAGCACCTTGAACTCCTTCCTCAGATCATCAATAAATGCCTTTAGACCAATTTTTGTAACAGAGGAATTATCAGCACTAGTAATCTCAGTTTCCCCATCTCCATTTTGTGGTGATTTTGTACTCCGACCTATGAATTTGGGCTTGGATCCATCAACATCCATACTTAATGATACGTTACTATTAACAACAGAACTTCACATTCTGCGTCTTCATGGATTTTAGATAATTCTCCATTTACCAACTCGGTTGTTTTATTAGCCAATCTTTCTTTCTTAGCCCTCTCCTGAATTATAGCCATTTCACTTACCTTTTTGTGCTTCTCCTTATCATATTTGGGAGAATCAAGCCTCCTCATAGTGCCTGCTCTATATGTTTTGAACTTATCACACTCCTCAAATCTGTATATCCTACCTGTCATCTGAGATCCTCCAAGGACAAGATCTTTGGCACCTTCCAGAGGATTCTTCTGGCTATCGAAATTGATACTCTGCCATCCATCATCAACTATGAGAAACTTGGGAGGGCACCCGCCATCTACAAACTCCTTCACTCCCTGCCAAACACCGACAGGATCAACAGTCAAATAAAATGCATCCCAAGTACACCATCCAAATCTATCAACTATATCAGGGACCCTCTTCTCTTCCAACAATCTGAAGGTGCCAAGATGGACTCTCATGGCGGTATATGCTTCTCTCATCAAGTTGAAAGGATTATCATTCATATGAACATAAACATAGGCCTTGAAGCTGGAGCCCTGGATGAGGCTTGACCCACTCTCAACACCCACAACTATGTTGTAATCTGCTCCAGGAGGGAGAGTTGCTCTGAATTTTCCTTCAATAATAGGTAGGATCAGCACATATGAGCTTATGTCTTCAATATGCATAAGAATCAACTGGGTCTCTATTTGCAGGTCTGAGCCATTTCGACCCAACAACATGGTAGCCCACCATACTTTAAAACGAAAAATACTCATAAACTTGATATCCTTCTGGCTAGCAAGGAAATACCCTGCAAAACTATTGCTAGATATGTATGTATAAGGAATGCCCTCTGCCTCGATTTCTATATGGACTTTGGCTTTCACCTCGCACACATTCTTTGTAGGCTCCACTGTATGGACGTTACCAACATCATTTCTGAACACAGATGGAAAAAACCTCTTGATGGTTCTAACTTCTTTAATAGCTTTGATAATATTGACTTAGCTCTCTATCTGTAGTGATCCGACTGTGGAGATTACCACATCCAATTTCTTCACTGCCTCCACAAGGATTGCATGATCCTCTAATGATCCATGGACTATATTAGCACCTAAGGCCTTGAAGGATTCCAGAAGCTGGGCTTTCTCAGAATTAGAAGAAGTCGTGGACTCTCTAACCAGAATAAAGGTGGGATGGTCGAGATCAAGGATAGCCTTGGCAACACGGTGACCAATTTAACCTGTTGCACTAATTAGAAGTATCCTGATGCTACATATTTTTTGAAAAATCCATTTGTTTGTTCGGTTTAGTTGCTTGGCTTAGGGTTTATAAGCTCCATTTTTTGCATGGTGAAGAAAACAATCCCATCTTTTGAGAAAATAATGAAGACTAGAGAATTTAAATTCATCGCCCCCTGCAAAGTTGGCTGACGCGTAGTGCAAGAAACATGGAGCTTTGGGCTCTTCGATTTCCCCCTCGTGTTTGGTCTTGGGCGTTGATTTGGTGTTGTGTGCTAACCCCTGACATGCGTTGCGTTGTTGTGTGGCAGGTTGCATGGAGCTGGAGTCTTGCATTTGAGCGTTGGCTTGCAAGTTTGTTGCTAGGCTCGTGAAAGGTGCTAAGTCTCGGTGTTTGAGTACTTGGAGATTGGCCCTCGGCCAATATACCTTTTGGAAAATATTTTTCAAACATTTTATATTTTGATATAGAAGACAGAACACTTTTCATGCAGACCGAGGGGCCAATTTTTTTTTTTTTAACTAGCTACATGCTTTCGATGGCTAGAGGTACACAAAAAATAGGTTCTAAGCGACCGAAAGCTCTCACTTTTGTTAGCTAACATAACATGAAACTCTTCTCTTTAACTACTGAAAAAAAAAAAAAAACTCTGGTGTGATAACATTTGAGGTGAATTGATACATTTTTGTCGCTTTTACACCTTTGTTGTGTGTCATAAGCAAAAGCATAATGCCTAAAAAAGATATATATTATTCGGAACATTGATTCCCCTATTATATAGGATTCTAACATAGGCTCCACCTGGGGAAGATAGCTGCGAAGGAGATGTCTAGAACCACTGAACTCTGGGAACTTGATAATCAGTGCCGTATCCATTGGGTTGTTCCCCAACATACACCCCGATCTGGTACAAAATCCCTGGTAGCTGACGATCTTGAACTGAAACCAAAACTCTCTGCAAAATAAAGTCTGGATCATACTTGAACTGAAAAACTGAAAAGAAATATGAAACTGAAACTAGAAAAATGCTCAGAGTACTGAACTTATTTGCACCCATCTACCTACCCTAATCTACCTCAAAATTTTGCTAAATCAGGTAATACAGAAATGTCAATGAAGCTAGTCCAGTAGCTGCAAAAACAAATAGACAACTCGACTGATTGTCGATGAAATCCTAAGTATACCTTGATTATGTGTCCTCATAATATGAAATGGCAGTTGTTGACATTTTTGGTCCTTATAGAGAAAACTTGTTTGAAAACTCAAGCTATCATGGACCTCCATGTAATCCTCTATAGGATCAATTAAAACATGATGCATGATATTTGCCTCTAGATCTTCAATGACTAGTTGATCAGTTGCATCCTCAAAATCAAAACATGCATCTACAACTTCATCCTTATACTTGAAAACATAATCATCATCAATCTGCAAATCAACAGGTAGTACGATTTCCTCTCGCTTTGGAGAAGGAAGATTTTCCAAGAGTTCTTTGAGATCTAGGAAATTATATGACTGAATTTGAGAATCCAAATGTTTAATATCATTTTCGAACTTTTCAACAACTAGCTCAAGAAAACAAATTTTACTTTTAGGGGAAAATTTGCTCGATTCCAAAATACGAAACACAGTTGTTAAAAAGTCTTCGTCAATGTGAAATTCTGCTAAATTACCCCTGAATTCTTCTATGGCTTCACAGGATATAGGATTTGCCACATACCCTGTCATCTTGAAGCATCATCAAGGCTTTGAAATCTATATTCTTCAGCAGTGAAGTCGCTTGTGATCTTTGAAGCTCGAGATCTTGAACAATGGAGTCGCCAGGTGAATGGTACAGCCTTTCTGTGTTTGGCTTCTGTTCACCATCAGAAGTCAAATTTGACCTTGAAATATTTTCTGGAGAACTCAAAATCTCGGTCCTCAGTGGAGTCACCACTATGTTAACGCTCTATAATTTGCCCAAGGCTATGGAGGCAGTCACAGAGGTAACCTTGAACCACTTGGAGTCTTGGATCTAGCCCTCCAAGACTCAGAGAGGGCTCTCTCTTTTTTATTTAACTTGGTTTGTATGGGATGGATATTAGGCTAGCTATGAATGTAATGAAAGTATGGGGTTGAGGTTATGGTTTTTAAATAGTTGTTTTGGGACAACAAGGAGAGCCATTGGGAAATTGGGGTCTGCGCTTAAATATGTGATTCACTCTCAGATCTAGGCAGATCTCTTACACAGGGCAAGGTAGTGGAAGTGTTGGATTGAATTAATTTTGAATGCTGTCAATTTGAGGAAGAACTAGGGGAGGAAAAAGGGAGCAAATGAGCAGTTAAGAATTCATAAACTGAGATTTTTAGAGGAGAAACATAAAGATTATCACAAGATCAGATGCAAAGTATTTTATAATAAATTTTGATCTGTTATTATCTTCTGACAATAAGAATTGAAAACAAGTGGAAAGATGACAGGAAAAATACTTAACAGAGAAAGAAACGCCACCAATACAACCGCACAAAAATCCTGTAAAAAGCATGCCCATTACTGATTGATCGTTTAAAGATTATAGAAAAGTTTTCTGGAATGGCAAAGCACACGGTCGAGCAAAAAAAATTACACCCTCCTAGGTCAAACCCTGCTTGCATCTTTTACATGTGCATATAAAGGTAAAGATATTATCAGTCCTAAAAAACTCAAACTCTACCCATGCTTTCTAAAAATAGATAACAGTTACAATGCTCTCGACACCTGTAAACTGTCTCCTAAAACAAACAAGACAACAAATCAAAGGAAAATTCAATTCGATAACTGCTGCTTGACATCTGGAACACTGGAGGTTTGTTAATTTTTGTTGGCGAATCCACTCTAACAGCATCAAAAAAGATAAATACAGAGTCAGTCGAATGCTTGAGGTTGTTGGAGATTTGCTGCCAGCTGGAGGATCGATGCTCTAACCGCTGCCATGTGTTCCCTGTAAATGAATTCCCTGTCTGCCATATGGTTCAATCAATGCCTAAATGTTGGGATATTTTTCTTGCGTATCAGCAGAATTGGTCGGCTCCTTTCACCTCCAACTCCACCCAGTCTTCCCCATATTTCACTCCTTGAATCCCTCCTCCACTGTTGAACATGTTCAGCAGGCCAATGGGTGCAAATTTGAGCCCCTTCAGGATGTGCACTGGAACAATGGTGAAGATCTCAAACGAAGATGGCTGCAATATGATTGCAGAATTTGAGTGTTGTTGCATGATCACAAGCTTGTTGGATTGGTTTAGATAAACTGCATACTCTTCTGCATTACCCATTGCAGTTGTCTCAGGTCTCTGTGTCCATTCAACATCCTTGGGGGATACAGATCCAAAAATTAGCCTGTATAAATGTGAGAAATCTTTGATCTTTCTTTCCTTGGGACACCACCCCATCCACCACAAAGAGCATGCCGAAAATAAATATCATCAAGCCCCTTGAACTCCTTCCTCAGATCGTCAATAAATGCCTTTAGACCCATTTCTGTAACAAAGGAATTATCAGCACTAGTAATCCCAGTTTCCCCATCTCCATTTTGTGGTGATTCTGTACTCTGACCTTCGAATTTGGACTTGGATCCATCAACATCCATACTTAATGATACGTTACTATTAACAACAGAACCTTCACATTCTGCGTCTTCATGGATTTCAAATAATTCTCCATTTACCAACTCGGTTGTTTTATTAGCCAATCTTGTTTTCTCAGCCCTCTCCTTAATTATAGCCATTTCAATTACCTTTTTTTGCTTCTCCTTATCATATTTGGGAGCATCAGGCCTCCTCATAGTGCCTGCTCTGTATGTTTTGAACTTATCACACTCCTCAAATCTGTATATCCTGCCTGTCATCTGAGATCCTCCAAGGACAAGATCTTTGTCACCTTCCAAAGGATTCTTTTGGCTATCGAAATTGATTCTCTGCCATCCATCATCAACTATGAGAAACCTGGGAGGGCACCCACCATCTACAAACTCTTTCACTCCCTGCCAAACACCGACAGGATCAACAGTCAAATAAAATGCATCCCAAGTACACCATCCAAATTTGTCAACTATATCAAGGACCCTCTTCTCTTCCAGCAGTCTAAAGGTGCCAAGATGGACTCTCATGGAGGTATATGCTTATCTCATCAAGTTGAAAGGATTGTCATTCATATGAACATAAAAATAGGCCTTGAAGCTGGAGCCCTGTATCAGGCTTGAACCACTCTCAACACCCACAACTATGTTTTCATCTGCTCCAGGATGGAGAGCTGCTCTGAATTTTCCTTCAATGATAGGTAGGATCAGCACATATGAGCTTATGTCTTCAATATGTAGAAGAATCAACTGGGTCTCTATTTGCAGGTCTGAGCCATTTTGACCCAACAACATGGTAGCCCACCATACTTTAAAATGAAAAATACTCATAAACTTGATATCCTTCTGGCTAGCAAGGAAATACCCTGCAAAACTATTGCTAGAGACGTATGTATAAGGAATGCCCTCTACCTCGATTGTTCTACAGACTTTGGCTTTCACCTCACACACATTCTTTGCAGGATCCACTGTATGGACGTTACCAACATCATTTCCAAACACATATGGAAAAAACCTCTTGATGGTTCTGACTTCTTTAATAGCTTTGATAATATTGACCTGGCTCTCTATCTGTAGTGATCCGACTGTGGAGATTACCACATCCAATTTCTTCATTGCCTCCACAAGGCTTGCATGATCCTCTAACAATCCGTGGACTATATTATCACCTGAGGCCTTGAAGGATTCCAGAAGCTGGGCTTTCTCGGAATTAGAAGAAGTCGTGGACTCTCTGACCAGAAGAAAGGTGGGATGGACAAGATCAAGGATAGCCTTGGCAACACGGTGACCAATGTAACCTGTTGTGCTAATTAGAAGTATCCTGCTACTGCATCTTTTGTGAAAACTCCATTTGTTTGTTCGGTTTAGTTGCTCGGCTTAGGGTTTATAAGCTGCGTTTTTTGCATGGTGAAGAAAACAATCCCATATTTTGAGAAAATAATGAAGACTGGAGAATTTAAATTCATCGCCCCCTGCAAAGTTGGTCGATGCATAGTGCAAGAAACATGGACCCATGGGCTCTTCGATTTCCCCCTCGTGTTTGGTCTTGGGTGTTGATTTGGTGTTGCATGCTAACCCCTGACATGCATTGCGTTGTTGTGTGATAGGTTGCGTGGAGCTGGAGTCTTGCGTTTGAGCGTTGGCTTGCAAGTTTGTTGCTAGGCTCGTGAAAGGTGCTAAGTCTCAGTGTTTGAGTACTTGGAGATTGGCCCTCGGCCAATATACCTTTTGGAAGATATTTTTCAAACGGTTTATGTTTTGACATACAAGACAGAACACTTTTCATGAAGACGGAGGGGCCAATTTATTTTTTTTAAAACTAGCTACATGCTTTCAGTGGCTAGAGGTACACAAAAAATGGGTTCTAAGCGACCAAAAGCTCTCACTTTGGGTAGCTAACATAACATGAAACTCTGCTCTTTAACTAACGGAAAAAAAAACTCTGGTGTGATAACATTTGAGGTGAATTGATACATTTATGTCGCTTTTACACCTTTTTTGTGCATCATAAGCAAAAGCATAATGCCCGAAAAAGATATATATTAGTTAGAACACTGATTCCCCTATTATATAGGGTTCTAATAGACCCCATGTTTATTTAATGCCTCCCTTAGTGGATCACCATATGACCCGGTCCCGTGACCTAGGGTCAAATCTTGAGCACATTGGGGTTTCACACTTCGGGGTTTTGCAACTTGTGAGACCAAAAGGTCCTACACCTTCAGTTCCTCGAACGTTGAAACTCTGAAATCCTTTCGCACTGGATTGATGATCTCTGCTGCCCCTTGACCAATGGTCAAGATCCTCCGTCTTATTCTTCCTGAGGGACAGTCTGGATGATTTCGCAGTTTTCCTTTTCGCGAATCCTCCGCTCTTCTCCTCGTGAGTTCCCTGGTGTTCAATTCCCTGGTCGATCAGATCTTGTCGTCACCTGTCCTCTCCACGATGGATGGTCTTGATTCTTTCAATGATTCTCCCAAACACCAACTACTCACCATGTGTCCCAACTCTCGATCTCTTCCCTACTTGATGGGTGCCTTCCATGAAATCTAATGGTTGTCATGACTTTGCAACACGTGAGTCCAAAAGAACTTCACCCTTGTTCCACCAGATGCTAATATTGAAATCCTCCTTTAGGCACAAGGTGTTAAGGTTCGCAATGCTTCCACAGATATGATGGCTATAGAAATATCGACACTTCCTCTCAAAGTATTTCCACTTTTCATTCAACTCCTCACCATTCTTCTAGATCTGATGACTATTGGCTCTCTGCATTCAGATCTGACAGTTACTATGGTCTCCCCCCTGAGCTTCTACGCCTTTTCTTCCCAGACTTAGTAAATCTTCTAAGTTTCAAGGACTAAATCTTAAGTCCTTCTTCAGCTTGATCTCTGTGAATGAAAACACACTCCCTACTGAGATTATTCTCCTTAAATATTCGAACTCCTATGCACACCTTGTGTTCGAGTATTTCGAATAACTCAGATTCGAAGGGATTTTTCTTGAAAAGAAAATACCTCATGCCCTCCCGACGTTCTTCTTTGTTGTTTCTTTGAACTTAGTCAGCTCTAAGTTGCGTGCACTCCTTGCACCTGGAATATCAAGTCTCTTTGTTCTTCTCTGAAATTCTCTCTTTGAATCATTCTGAGATCTAGTTAATGCACACCTTGCATACACGGTTCAGTAGAAAAACAACCGAAACTTATCCAGTTTCGTTATAGAATCATATAGTCATTCTCTCCACTCTCAACAGGAAATGAATATGAAAATATGACCATCACACAGAATACAACACACTTTTCTTTAAACAGTAAATGAACACAGATAAATGACAATCTTCTGTCTGTTCTATTCATTACTATAAAACGAAAATTACATGGTGTTCCTGCTATTCTGTTCTACTTTGTTCTATTCTAATCTATCCATCTTGATCTACTCTTACAATGAAAATGAAAACTTTTTAAGGACCAGCTCCCTGAGCTCTCTCATCTTGTTCCTGAAATCTATCAATTCAGACTTAAAACTATTACCTACTCAGTCCTATTACAATAACTACTAATTACAATCAGACATAGTCAACACTCCATGTCTGTGATTTCTTACAGTCCTTAGAGACTTTAGAAACAAGTTACAATTTTAAAATTTGCTTAACAAAATATCTCAAAAGCCAAATAAATTCTGAGTTAATGCTCGATTTGAATTTCTAGCTTTGCTGAAATTTCATTCTTCTTTCCTCCACGTGTGCGCTGATGACTGTGAAGGCGATGCTCTTGCATCAAAATCCCTCACGGGAAGACGCTTTGCAAAGTAAGAGAACCCATGCTTAATTGTGGAATAATGAGATGAAGGACAATGAATTTATCAGTTAAACTATCCTATATGGATATTTCTTGTCATTATATTTTCGGTGGTATGTGAAACGTCACATAACTCCTCACGGTTAGAGAGTTATGGCCATGAGAATTTGGAGACCCCGGGTTTGGGTAATGGACCCAAGTTTGTTTGATGGATAATGGTATGAGTTATGATATATTTTCAAATAATACTATTCTATATGGATAGTACATGTCATTCCATTTCTGTTGGTATGTGGAACGTCACATAACTCCTCAAGGTTTGAGAGTTATGGTATTATGAAGTTCGAGGACCCTCATATGTCATCTAGAAGCCCCAAAAGTTCAAAGTAGTCAAAGTGATTTAAGAGACTTTAAAAGGTAAATAATAAAGTGAAGTAATGGTTTTTTTATAATTCAAAGTGAATACAAAATAAATTATTTCAATAATAAATTTAATGGAGAATTTAGAAGTGGGTTAACCCTAAAATAAGGAAAGTGGGGCCAAGTGACCTAGAAGATGTT